>OMLM01003233.1:36743-85688 GCA_900302695.1 Helostoma temminkii | reverse complement strand
CTCTTCCGATCTCACACACACACACACACGCACACACGCACACACACATCATTAAAGACATGCACAGGCACATTCGTAGTATTTTCCCCCAGTGTTTATTAGGCTGGCTGCTCACAGTGGACAATAGCTGAGCTAAACTGTGGGTTAGACTGCTGATTTAAGCCCCTCATTGCCAACAATGGCATCACCAAAGGAATAAAGACCCCACTGGCAGACGAGTGTGTGACATTTAAAACCCTCTGTCAATCCACTGTAGTGTTTTGCCTTTTTGCCTGGTGCTTGTGAGAATAGGATGAATGTGGGACTGATTCATATCTGAAACTCAGGCCATGTTTGGTGTGACTGGGCTGTCAACAGAAATCTCTGCACTTACAAAAGGTGCCTTGTTGTTTAATGTATATAGGTGTAAATACATCAAAATAAAAGCTGAACTTCTCATTTTCATCTTTTGATCCTAAACCCAAATAAATTGGCTGTGCAAATCCAATACTTTTGGAGGGGACTGTAATTCTAAGCCTCAAACTGCTGCCACAAGAACCAAAACAGAGAAAGACATTACTCTTTTTGCTCTGATCTATGGCTGCTGTTGAGAAAATCAAAGTTTCATATTGTGGGATCAACATTTGAGGAAAACAGATCAATGCAGGCCTGCAAAGGAAGCTGGTGGTTGGCAAATACTGCAAAATCACCATGAGGCATAACAAACATCACAGGCTGCTTTGAGAGAGTTACATAAAAAATGAATTCTCTAATTATTACTAATTGTACCTAAGATCTCAAACCCTGTACTGAACTGACTGAAAGAGATGCACAGAGTCTCCTGGTGAAAATGACTCATTGCCAGCAGAGAATCCAGTATAGCTTTTAGTGGTAAATGATCCTCAATGGGCTCAGATAATTGGAGTAATGTGTAAACAGGTGGTAAACTCTTGACTTCTATATTCAAGGGTGAGATGAGAGAAAAGAGAGAATAAGCAAAAAGCTGAAAAGAGACATTTCAAAAGGTTGGAGAGATGAAAGTAGCAACATCAAAGATACCTGTGGAGCTCGAGTAGCAGGGTTTCTTATCTGTGTTTCTGTGTGTCTACATGTGCATGTATTTTTTAGATTTTTGTGAAATATTGTCCAATTTTGTCATATTATATTTTCATTTGGTGTATTTTTTTCTCTTAAACCCTTCTCTTCTACTCCTTCTCTTTTGTGTCAGTATAACCTTGTGTGTGTGTGTGTGTGTGTGTGTGCGTGTGTGTGTGTGTGTGTGTTGACCCAGTCTCACTTGCTCTGTCACGGCAGAGTGATTGTTCGTGGTTTAATGAGTGGAGTGTTCGCTTCTCACTGTACATCTGATGCTTCACTGCACACAGTCACGCTGCCACTTACTCTCGCACACACACCTCTTATTTTTACCTGCTGATGAAATACTTGATGATTAATTGCTCTGATTCTGATAAGCTCAATGGGAAATCATTATATTCACAACCCCTTGAGTAAAAAAAAACGTCCGATATCTCCAGGTCACACATAGACAAAAGAGAAGCGCTTGTCTCATATTTCTCGCCTGTTCATTAAATCAATGCAGAGCTACGATAGAAGCACTAGAAATGGCACAATCAGCTACACTACTACCACATGCAAATTAATCTGCTTTCTTCCCTCAGGTAGAGAAGTCTCATCGTACACTTGAAATATTAACATTTTCTCAAAGTAATGTATCTGTAATTTAAGCAAATGATACGATCAGAGTGATCACGTAGGAAGACAAAGGTCTGAAAGAATAGCTATTAAAACATGAGGCTGTCCCATGTCTATGCACCAATGGCCAAAAAGAAACTAATCTAAAGTCTACAAGGTAAAAAAATAAGTGGACCACTGCATTAGGTGAGACAATATACCAGATCATCAGGGAATTCAATTTATGAAAATTACAAGCCTATAAAAGGATCATCATTTTTATTGTTCTTACTCTTGACAAAGCCCATTAAAATCAAAAAGCAACAAATTGTCTGTGAATTGTTTTGTCATCTAACGATGATGTGACAGTGATATGATTTCTGGTGCTGTTTGGGGTTTGTCTGCATCAAACACATGTGACTCATTTTCACTCATTTTCAAATTATTTAAATGTGAAAATTATTTTTGAAAAATTGTTAAAAACTTCAAATGATGTTTTATTGAGTTTACCAAAGATAATTCACTCTGCTAATCCTGTTGAACTCTGTATAAATTTTCTGTGCAGCTCGTTACAAACAGGTAACAAGAAAAGAGAGAAACTGTGGAATCCAAGGACTTCAGGCAAATGATGAGTAGGATTATTCCACTGAAGCTTTTCAAAACATTAAAAAATGTTTTGTAAAATTAAAGCTTTGTTGTGATTCTATAAAGCCACCATGCCGATGTAAAGTAAAAAAAAAAAGTACAGCAGCAGTGAAATCACACTGAAGACACAGTTTTGCTTGCCCAATTGAACAAACACTCTCCAATCAACTGGTACCCACACATGCTTTAGTGGCATGTGTTTGCCCCCCTCAGTAGCCCCCAACAGTCCAAGCCTCAGGTTGTGCCACTGAGATGCCATCTGCTACTGTGGCTCCCACAAGCTTAAGTGCTGTCACAAATGTAATGAATGTAAAAATTATTTTGCGTGACACCGACAGAGGTCAAAGCAAACAATGTTCACCTTAGGACCTTTAATGTGGTCATTACAGAGTACACAAACCTCTTGTGGCCAAAACATTTGTCTGTTCCACTAAAAACCATAAATCACATACTGTGGCTCTGCCAGACTGATTCTGGCAGCGCTCTACCTGCGTGCCAGCCTTCACTGTAATGTCGAGGGTATGGGACTTCCTTACCAGCTGTTGACCTTGGGGTCCCCATCCAGCAAACTGCAGAGCAGTGCCATGCACCTCAGGGGGATTCAGGGGCCATGTTTCCCTGCGGAGACAAAATATTCAAGAGCCAACACAGTATTTGTATGTATACTGCATATACAGTGCACAACGTACAGCTGAAAACAAGCACAGTCATGTTTTTTGGTTTGTTCTTTCACAGTAGGCTTCATCAATCATCCACATCCCTTTTTTTAGCATAAGCTGACTTTGCTACTTCAAATTCAGAACAGCAGGGAAACAAGCAGACATAGATGGATGAAAGGGTACAAATGGACCGGGCTGAATGCAGTCCACCAAACTTAATTGAACTTAAATGCCTTCCCACAAAATGTTGGTGAAACTAGGTAAATAATACTGATATCAGTGATCTGTCAATACGAGGTCAGACTGAGGGCTTACTGTCCACATCTGTGACAGGGAGACAACAGAAAAGGAACAAAAAGTCAACAGACAATAAAGGAAGACACAACAATAGTCAGTCTTACTGAGTCACAAGGCTGTAAATAATGTACTTGGCCTCATAGGAATACTGGTAGATCTGTGGAAACAAACAGCATCACAATAAATTAAGGACAAATTATTATTAGCTGAATTATATGATGTGAGGTAATGCTCTGAGATTCTCTCACCGGTTTCACGTCAAAGGCAAACAACACATGTTGCATGTCGGGAGACACTTGGTACTTGGCAGCTCTGGATCTGTCCTGGATGGGATCAAAAACACACTCGCAGTATTAACACATCCATTACAGCAGCTGTAGCGAGTAAAGTCACTGCTCTTAATTAAACTCTAGGTAAGATGATACTCACAAACAACTGGTTTGACACGATCACAGTTCTCTCCTTGGTGTCAACATTAAGCTTGACAACGTCTCCATCTCTTGTACGATACAGAAGCTCATTGTCTGTAAATGGCAAACAAAAACAACTATCTGACAAGAACATGAGACAAACTGTACTAGCGTATAATTTCCATTCCTAGATAGAGTCTTATCTTCTTCGCCTTTATCAACTCTTGTTATTGCTATAAAGTTTTGGTAATTTTTGGAGAACAAGCTCTAAACACAGAGACTAACATATTATGAACCTTTACAGTAAATGTATTTGGCAAATATATGAATCAATAGTTGCTTATTCACACAGAGCAACATTATCATTCATCGTGTGCCATGTTTTTCATGCTCAATCCAATATTCACTCTGCTTTTAGCTCTCATTTGCTCTCCACCAACTCCTGAGGGAAATTTCTGGCTCTTAGCTGCTCAATGCTCCACTACGTTCACCAAGTAATTGGTAACTTTGTGTTTGCTGCTCAGCAGTAGTGATCATTTGCCGTTTGTAGTGTTCTCGCTGAAAACAGTTATCATATATATTGCCAGTGAATTAGCCATAACTGATGCAGCATTAAAGCAGCTGTTTCTCTTCCTGTTCTATTTAATTCTGGCTTATTTTCTAACAGCTGTGTCCATCTTAGGGCCTGACATTCATGATCAAAACAACTCCTACTGGAATAATCTTAGAAAAAACTATGTGTGCGTCATATGTGCATGACTGTTCTTGTTATCTTGGTCTCTGTAGGCAACAAAACCATCTATCTTTTATGTGAAGCTCCCACTAAATGCCAGAGTTGATTCCCTTGGTTAACTTAGAACTAATGGAAGGGTGTTTAAAAACTCAGGGTATACATTTTTTAATGTTTTGTTTCATTTAGTGGTGTTAAATTAAACCCAGTGGAGCACAGATTTTCCATCATCAGACTGAATTTTACAATCCAAAGAGTTTCTCGGAAAAACTGTAACTCACATTTGTTGCCTTGTGTTCACAACGAACAAACAAATATTAAAACTGTGCAAAACATCATTTTTACAGTGGCTAGACATGTCGACATGTCAAGCCAACAATGTCGCATTGCAGAGTTTGTTCTTTTTTACTTTATTGCTAATTTCAGTGACTAAGGAGACAATACAATTTGGTAATATTAATGCATACTGACTGTAGCATGTGAAGTGTAACTAAGCTAAAATAATTTTATATGGAACATCTGAGCTTGTAGTCATAAAAAGCAGTAATGGTAATTTGGTTGCCAGTGTTTTTCTCTCAAGTGAGTCTACCCACAGATATCCCTTGTTGATATCTGTTTTCATTGTTGGACATATTCTGTTATTTCTCAAAAATATGAATGTTTTAGACAGACAGCAGCAGTTCTTTGTTTTGGAGATCAGTGTGAAGGTTGAACCATTTGTCTTTGGATCTGAGTCTATGTGAGAACCTCAGAGATGAGTCAAAAGACTACTGAGGCAAGCGGTGATCAAAGAGCAACGGGGATCAATTACGTGCTGCTGTGAATGAAGCTCACAAAATATTGATGAGGACTACTGAAGTGTGAGGTTGTCCCATCGGACTTCCTATCAGAAGGTCATTAGCACCAAATGGGAGTTGATTGCATTAACTGAACTGACAGGATGCAATGTCACTCAATTGATTGCTGTGGTTTCACCAGGTGCTGAGGACATTTTCATCATGGTTGTGAGTGAAGGGCATAGAAAGACAGGAACTTAACTAATTATATGTTAATAAGTTGGAAATGTAAGTAATCAGGGGAACAGTTTGCACAGTAGGACAAAATGACAGATGTAAGGTCATAATGTGTCTGAAGAAGATCTGAGTTTGCATTTCAGCAGCTGATCAGGTAAATGTGTTTATGAATACAGCTTCATTTAAAGTGACACCAGATGTGTTCATGCAAAAGCTTGTTGCACACGGATGTGTGGCTCTGGTTGTTGAAGCATCAGTTGTTGCAGTTTGAACTTTCTCTCCCTTTTATAGTTATATTTGGTCACTGTTAAACACAACAATAACTTTTTTATGAAGGCAACTGACACTAACGATACAGTGTGTACTGTACGTCTGGTACTTCTCTCTACAAAGCTACAAAATTTGGTACAAAGTGGTACATTTTTACAATACAGAGATAAAAGGCTTTTAGAGTGTAGACTACTTTGTCCATGATGTTTATGGCTTTAAGGGAAATTTATGGAGATAAAAAACTTGAACAAAGTGCTTTTCTGTTTGTGTCATCAGATTTTAGATGACCTGCTGTAAATCCTGTGTGATTACAAACGGCATGTTACTAAAAAAAAACAACCAAAACAGCAGACTGTGTCTAAAATCACTCCCCAAGTTTAAGGGCACATTTGTACATGAACATCACATTCATAACTTTAAAGGTAAATATTAATCTAGCACAACCTTAGGCAAGAAGACACCTACCAGCTCATCTTATCATCACTCTAAAGTTCCTTCTATATATTTTCATGCAATTATTTGACTGGTCCACATTTAAAACACATTGCAGCTTCTCCCCTCTGCCTTCCCTCCATCTTGCCTGATTGAAATTTAGTTTACAAATTCCCAATACTGGTTTTCTCATTTTGTCTTTATTATTGTGTTTGGTTGTAGTTTTGCACAAATTTCATGCATATGACAACCTACTTTTTCAAACTTGTTTCAGATTCTGATTTACTTTTTCCTGCACCTTCGGCTTGATGAGTTTGTCCCCCAGAAACACCAACCACCAAAGACTATAGGATATGCGCTTGAACTACTTTAAGTGGGGAATTGGGTTAAGATCAAATTAAAACATATTTATAATCAAATGAATTAAATGGTTAATGATATCTTTTTGAGAACTCCAAAATCTACCAATCAATAGTTTGGACACACAAAGAAAGAAAAGCTAATTTTATAACATCGAATTGTTTCAGAAATACAGTGTAGATATTGTGAATATTTATAAAAATGTACTTACGCCTATAAACAGCAAAAAATAGTACTGTCTTCCAATAACCAATAAAAAAAACCCTTTTACAGTGATGGTGACACAGCTGATGATATTTATAGTTTCATGAAAAAAATGGTGATTCCTTTGTTTGTCCAAACGTTTGACAGTTAGTTTATATATGAAATCCAGATTAAAAGGTTAATGCAATTTTCCACCCTGAAGTGGAAAGTTCAGTTGATTAATCCACTATAAATTTCATTATTTTTTTCTGACAGTCACAAATTATTTACTGGTATTTCTTTTTTTTCTCACCTCTCTAGAACTCTGTTTTCCTACATCAGTAATTTAGAAAGTTGTTTTAGAGATCTAGATGCATTTACATATATGAATTGATTCTCTTTCTTGGTAGTAATTTTTCTGCTAACAATCATATAAGATTCAGACTGTTTAGTGCACAAGAGGTACTTTTCCTGTTGAACACAAGATGGCACTGAGTCAGCTGATCAAAACATCTATAAGCTCATCCTCTGTTCCTTCTTTTGCTGTGGCTAGAGAGGCCACAACAAACCCATCCTACAGTACATTGGTTTATTTTAAATTATCTTAATATGCATCTAGCACACAACATGATGAATTTATGTAGTACATAGTAAATGTACTCGGTTCATTTGTACTGTGATTATGATACATAAAAAAATATTCACAATTGTTCAGATAATCTCAGTAACTACTGTAAAAGCCAACAATCCCAGACATAAATATAAACAGTCATTAACTGTTTAATTGTCTCCATGCAGAGAAAAGGCAACGGAGCTTTTAAATAGAATGAATCAAACTGAAATATTCTTCCAGTCATTTGGCAAATTTAAAGATTTGGTATTTTATTTTTTAGAACCTTTATATCTATTTTGTCTCTTGTCGGACGGTAGGCATGTTGGTGTCTAACTATTAATGTTTACTGGTCTCTTAAACTTGATTAAATAGTTACAAAGTTAGAGCTATAATTTTCCATGCGCTTCTGTGTTAATTGGTAATCTTTTGCATCACATTTTATTTTTACAGAGTTCATTGTTCGCACTGTCATTGTGATTCAGCAACATGATGCAATAAGTTAGGTGAAGTTTGTTTTCTGGTGAATGTAGTTTCACAGCTGCACAGTCACAATCACAGTAGCAGTGGCAAAACACCAAAGAACTAAAGAAACCTGGCAGATTGTGATACTGATAGTATATCCTGGGTCAGAGTCGTAAAAGGCGAACTGTGCACTCACTGCTAAGCCATTTGGCGTCTGGATCATGGATGCGCAGGTCTGGACCAAAAACATCCTCTACAGTCACTTTCTTCTTAAGGGCGAGGCTGTCATCTTCACCTGCCAAGTGTATCACCAAAGGATAAACACAGACGTATTTAATATCACAGAAGCTCAGAGAAAAAAAATGAGAACATTCTTTTGATTTTTTTGTCATAACTGTAACTCACTGTAATATACTACTCCTCTTTCATCTGTGTAGATATCACCTTCAGCGGTTATTCTTCACTATACAGCACAATTTAGAGCAAGCTATAAACAAGGCGTTCCTGGCACTGCTCTATTGATCTGAGAGCATCACATTTGCATCACATTTGCCTGCATAACGTCTTCCATTACAGAGCTCAAAATAAGAAGCGAAGCCGACAGCTGAACTACAGGTGGCACAGACGACATGGATCACAAAAAGGTGTATGTGAGGAATGAAATGCAGAGAGTTTGTGAGTCATTTAACTGTCTACTACCACACCTTTACCCAAGAAACAACCATTAGAAACAAGTTGTCGTGATGGCTGACAGCCAGTCTTACTGTACAAAACAACAAGGTGACAGATTCTTCGGCAGGCTTCACATTGTGACTGAGCAAGGAGAACCGAGTGTGTAAATACCAGATCAGACGTTGTCAAGTGTTTATCGACTTGAAAAATCGGAGAAATTCTCTAGTCTGGCAAGACGCTGCAGAGTGAAGAGAGAAAGCTCATTCCCAGCACGAGGCAAATGGTATCTCTGACGCTGTGCCAATCTGACAAATGTGTGGAGCTATTACTGCGTAATCATCTACATTAAACAGGCCTGAATGGCATTATACATTAAAAGACCCATTACCTAGTGAGATGATGACCCCATCTCTATGTAAAACTGGTACACAATCACTAGCTCAAAGAAGCCATATCATCTGTCTAACCTTGCCCCCATTGAAAAAAGGTTATACAATTAAAAGAGCTGCCTGCTCTATTAGAAAGAGGAATCTTGCTACCAAGAAAAGAAAGAAGTTAATTTTAAGCGAAAAATCCTGCTTTAAATATTGAAATATTTGAATTGATTTAAATATTTAATTTAAAGCTGGATGTTTTCTGCAACATTTTTAACATTTAGCACATTGCATCCCATGATGGTTTATCACTTTGCGTATTTTGATGCATTGTGTTCCTGACACAGAACGTTTCTACCAATAAAAAAATCATTTGAGAGAAACGCATATCCTTGGCAGGGGTATGTGTTCTGTGTTTCATCTGAGATATCAAATATTGTGCTGTTCTAAATTTAAAGACTGTTTCCAAAAAAAAAAAAAAAAAATTTGTTTGTGTTTATCAGATGCGTGAGATACAGTGTAATCTGACTCAACATTAGATCGAGTCCTATGTAATGTTATAAACATCTAATAGTAATTGGTGGTGGGGTGAAACTTTGAAAAACCTTTAAACAATAAATTAGTTTTCTCTTCTATCAAATTGGGAAACTCTGACTGACTACTTAGCAAACCTACTGCCACACGAATTGCCAATTCTGGATCATTCTATAAAACCCTTTATGATTTCTTTTGCATGCTGACTCCTACAATGCACTGTACATTATGTACATAAGGTTAAGGTATGGTAAAAATGGTGAATGTGGCATGTAGTTCTCTGCATACTGTGTGCCTACTGTACATACGAGGGGTCAGCAGAATGACGGAGGTGACAATCAGGGAGCAGATGATGAGGATGACCAGCAAGGCGATGGCTATTCCTTTCCAGTTCCTCTGAGGAGGTGCACTCCCAACCAGGTCCTGAAAAACATACACATTAAAAACATTACACCCATGTAAACACACACACAGGCCAAATGTGAAATTTTAACTGGTGAAAGGAAACTAAAATGATTTTCCAACTCAGGCTTCTAATCAATCAAGTGTAGGTGATGTTTTTTATTAAGGGATAAACAGTGTTTCGGAGTTCATCTCATCATACATGAGACAGATGCATTTTATACTATCACAGTTGGAGGCAGAGATTGGCCAGAGGACAGCTCATTCGCTGTCAGACAGATGCCAACAACAAGCCACTTGTGTGCAATAACACAGCATCCCACAGCTGCTCCCCGCTGCTCGCATACGAAGAGTCCCTGCAGCTCTGCCTGATAGCTCGAGTGGAGCTACAGCATCTACGCAGACACAACAGGCAGAGCAATGAGCCGCTCTCCTCACTCAGCCCAGCAGATGGTAGATGGCTAATCAGCACTATTCAAAACACATACACTGCAAAAATCCACAGGACAAAACATTTTAACTGCAGTGTGGGAGGCAGCAATCAGGTGGCCTCTGCAGACTGCCCGATCTTCGTTTCATTTCACTTCAAAGCCCTTTTGATGGTTTTGCTGTCAGTTTCCAAGTGTATAAATACGCAAATACACACCATCCACTCCTTGACACACTGTCACTGAGTGTCTGTATCAAATCAACAGGATAAGACAGTTTCATTAAAGTTGTCTTTAATACCTGTAGCTGTAGGTTAAAAAACTCTCAACCACCAGAGTGCCATTTCTTTGAATTTAGGT
The DNA here is from genome assembly GCA_900302695.1 of Helostoma temminkii. Lineage (NCBI taxonomy): Eukaryota > Metazoa > Chordata > Actinopteri > Anabantiformes > Helostomatidae > Helostoma > Helostoma temminkii. Next base: position 75,173 of record OMLM01003233.1, on the reverse strand, counting down.
TTGTGGCATTTCCCAGCCACACTATACTATTGTATATATTATTATAATTATCTGTTGTATTATCAGGACAGTTCAGGCAGACCCCACCACTTGGCATGTTAGCAGCACAATAGGTCAGTGGTTATCAAGCTCAATAACAGCTGAAACAGGTATTACACATCATTCCTATCTAATTAATAGTGTCAAACTATGTGTGTACAGACAGACACACTCATATGCACATTAATCTCTCTGGTCACACTCGGTAAGAAGACTGGACGGCTGCTGTGTGCGTTTACTTTGTGCACCTACCTTCTCTGCACAGTTTGTATAACAGCAAAGCAAATCAATACTGAAGACAGTGATTTCGCATACTGTAGAAAGGCAGCAGGAACATCAATAAACTGATTTATTGCTGTAGAGGTAAGAATTTTCGCGATAAGGTGCACAGACTAGTACATTGGATTCATAAGATATTAATCTCCCAGCGTTATCATGCTTTAATAGGGAGGACATGCTGCTGAAGTTGCCTTTGATATAAGCATATCACTTCAAACCTCTGACCAAGGCAGAAATAAAAGCGATCAGATGCTCAGACAGGCATGCAGACAACTCGTTTCTCCATTTACTACCTAGTGTTTCTGAATACACCTGGACTGAAAATAAGCCATTTAGTGCCAGTACCTGACTGAGAGATGCGACTGTATAAATGTGGCAACTGGATTTATGCCACATCACAGAGGAAAAATTATCTCTCAGCAGACTATTTCCAGACACTTTGATGCCAGCCTAGGAGGCATTTGAGTAAATATTTAGTTTCAGTAATTTTTCCACCCATGACAAATCCAGCATCACTGCAGCACAAGAGACACAAGGTAAAATTATTTCAGACAGCCTACTTTTTGAATCTTAAATACATCTCCCACAGGCCCTGTGGGCTAATTCAGGCTGTTGAGATGTTGGTTGCAGATGACTTGACAAGTACCGGCAGCTTCCCTCCTGTGCATGGCATTTCTGAAAGCAGAAACAGGGTTGAATGTTCTTGAATAAACCAAGAAAGATCGATCAATGTTTAGTGCACCTCCTGTGACCAGCTAAGCCGTGGTCAACAGGGCAGTGAGAACAGCTGTTCCTGCTACGTACGTACACCTACCCACAGCTATCGCAAAGTTTCATTGATTAAAACAAAGCATCACCAATGATGAGCCTTAAAGCTACAGTATGCAGTATTTTTAATAATAATAATACACTGAAATTCAGAAATGCTGATTTCCTGCAGCTTGTTTTAGTGCTGAGAATCACAAATACTCACAAATCACAAAGACTAATAAACTGCATGTTTGCATGTGTAAATTATGAGTTTGAAATTAAAGTCATGTCTCACTCTAAGGAAACTTCAGGTGTGATAATGTTGAAGCAACCTATGAATATAAATAGATTCTTTAGGGGGCTCTTGGATTTAACTTTTCATTGAGCCAGTTTCAGTTTAGCTTTAAATATAAAAAAAGAAATGCATTTAAAACTGAACTTAAAATTAGCAACTTATATATATAAATAAACATCTTTCTTTCTAACTATCCACTGTTATTAAGGCGAATGCTTTATCCCTGTGTGAACAGCAAAACATTTCACACGCACAAACGAACAGAGAGCTTCAAACTCACGTGGAATTTATTATAGAATCCCTGAAAGTCCTCACACATTTTGTGAACCCAGCGTATTAAAACCCTAAAGACATTTAATTTGATGTCCCTTATCTATGTTTGACTATTTTACAAACTGCACAGCTATAAAGTTGAGTATTCTCTAGATGTTGACCTTTTCTCAAGTGCATCTGTGTGTGAGAGGGAATCTTGACCTTTGGCAGCGTTTTCAGACGTGGTGAGACATTGAAGGCTGTCTGCATTAAGCCATCATCTCCTGTTGGTCTGTGGGAAGAGGACACGCACACCTCACAGCTAATAACAAAAAAACAATAAATAAATAAAATCTGCAACCATTTCCACCCTCACCTCTAAAGACACCACATCTAAACAAATCCTTTGACAACTCTAAAGGGTATAAAATCCCATGGGGGAGAAGCAACAGTATTGTTTCAATCCATTTGTTCTATTTTCATTCTATTTTGAGACAAAGAGGCTATACGAATGAAGCATCTTTTAAGGTCAAGCTACATTTATCCCCCACTCTCTCTCCCTCTAATCCTTTCTCCCTCCCACTTTGCCTTTGTCTAACCATCTCTTTGTCTCTCCGCTCACTGCTGAAGTGTGAAATGGATCTTTCCTGATCTCTGAGCACCTGGTTTCCAAGGGAACCAAGAGAGTCATTTGAGTTAGATTTGCACTGAAGATGCTGCTGGCTGCTGTACAGTACAGGGGGGACTAATATTACTGTAAGTGTCTTGTGGGAAATTTGCCCTGGGGCTGTTCAGGAAATGAACTCTGGAGTCAGAAACATTTGGAAAAAAAGGAAACTTCAGCTGTCTAACGACATCGGACACTTGACACATGATATATCACTCTACCATAATGTAGTCGCTGTCTGAGTACAGTCAAACATGAGAGTAAAGCAGCCTTCAGACATGGGGTAAACTTTTCCTCCAGCATAAATAAATCATGGGCATTCATGAGTGAGATTAAGAATTTATGCCAACTGGCTTTTGGTTCATAGATAGCCTCTGTACAGCCAGCCTGTCTTTGTCCACTTTGGAAAATGTGGAGCGTAGGGGTTACACTCAAGTGAGGGAAGACAAAGAAAAACAAAATGTTCTTTTGATGAGATTTGGTAACCTGCAGACATGTTTGTTGATAAGAGATCAACACTGATAAGCAGTGGGAGTCGCAAAGATAAACAGGCCAGACTAATGAGGGAAAGTACTGTGGGACAATACGCACTGCATACAATTAGTCTCTTGCCATAGTGGAGAAAGTGCAGAAAGGAAAAGCAAAGAGTAGATGATGCTCAGATGAGGTCAATAATGGTACTTAATGTTATGCAAAAGCTCGTCTTCGACTTGGCTCAGATGAGAAGTAAAATATAAGCTAATGAACATTATCGTTACCTGAAAGTAATAGTGAAACATACAGCAGCAGAAATTAAGCATCTTAACATGTTTAAAATAAACATACTTCTTGCTGTTCTCTGATACAAAATGATCACGTGCCAATGTTTTCTCATTCAAATGTATTATCGTTTTGTTTTCTTCATTATCTCATATTTCACAAAACACATATTCAGTACTTTGCTGGGCAACATACACAAGCAATAAAATATTCAAGGGAAAATCCTCTCTAGAAATTGAAAAGTTATTCATATTGAACTGATTCTTAGAAGTGACTTCCAAAATGGGATTATCTTTGTATGTCATGAAAGTGTTTTGGCAGGAAGTTGGCTTGCTCCAAATTGTTGTCTGAATGACGATTTGTCAAAAACTAAAGAGAAGTGAAGAAATAAAGAAAGTGCAGATTGTTTGCCAAGCTTATTTTACTCTTTGAGGTTTTAATATTTTTTACAAAGACAGCTGTCTATGAGCTTCTCTGCTGAAAATACAAAATACTGCACAAGCTAGCAGGGCCTGGCTCCAAAACTAATCATTATCTGAGTTTAATTAATAATTATCTCTCACTATAAGAAGCCCTTTTTATGAGTCTTTTGTCCTGTTAATATTAAAATCTGCGGTAGTGCAGCTTTAAAATAATTTACTTTCTTAAAACATTAAGTGAGATAATAGAGAAAGGTGCATTGTTTTTCTCTTTCAGAACAAGTAAAGATAATTTACACTAAGAGGGGATACAATTAGATCTCACCTGGAATAAAATTATTCACTATATGACGAGATACTTTTTCTTTTCTATAGCTCAGACACTTAAATCCATCCTGTCAGCTACAGTGTTCTGAATGTTGGCAAACTTAAATTAAATTACACCCAGTCAGTTTGTCTGCCCTCGTCTCACATTACTAGACGTGGAGTGGAGGTGCTCCAAAAGATCTATTCAGTGAAGCATCTGAATGTGTGTGTTTGTATTTGCTTGTTTAGTTTTGGCTTTAAAACATGTACTACATGTTGACTTATAATGTATGTAAGTGCAATGAAGCAGACACATTGTACAACCTGATTTTTTTAAAAAGTCATTATTAGAAGACTACAGCCATGCTACTAGTTCTGCCTCACCATTTAAATTTAGGTATTAATGTGTTAAAAAATTTGCCAATTGGCACTAAACACAAAGTACAATTTGTACTTTATGAAATGGGAAGTCTTTTGGTCATCATATTACTAGACAGATTAGACCTCACGATGGTTGTAAATATAAAGTAATTTGAGTTCAACAATTCAGCATGTGAAAACCACGTGCACAATCGCTCAGAAATTGAAAGTTTCACTAAAACCAAAAAACGTGAGCCCCAATTTGAGCAAAAAACCTGAAAAATCTCAGCATCAAGTGAAGTGATTATTGAGTCACAGGCTTTAAGATTCAGTGGAGAGGAAGCTATACTATTTAAACAAATACCAAATTGCATTTCTTGAATATTATATTTGTTTAACATTTGCAGCCTGAGCAGTTACACTGACATATGTAGCTATTCAAAAATTGAATCTGTATTGTTGTTCCAACAAAGGATAGCAAAGCAAGGTGGCTTAGTCTACTTACTACCTATAGAGACTTATGGTGTTGCTATAAAATGAAAGTGTATAGATTTCCCAGTTAGTGCTTCCTGAGTTAATTGTTTAAAAGACTCCACAGTGGACCCCATCAACAGATGAGGAGGATATCCTTCCCAGTCTGAGTAGAATAAATACTGGAGCATATGCTGCTGCGAGAATCAGCAGGAAAAGATCCATAAATGTAAGAAATGTTTTTGTGTTTTTGAGTTTTTGTGACAAAAATGTTTAGATATGAATAGATACTTTCTGATCTTTGTGTGTGTTTCAAGAACTAACAACATGAGTATGTGAAGAGATAACAGTAAACATGGTAAAGTTAAGCTCCCGCTGACTTTATCGACAGGAAAACTGTGAAAATTAGAAAAATAAAAATTTCTCAGAGGATTTGAATCACAGCCTGCCTCTGGACAAAACAGCCACAATATCTTTTAATCATCAGAAGAACCATAGCACACAACAATACGAGTGAAGAATGAATCGGTTGGAAATAACCCTTGCTGGTTTTTTTCTCTTTTTTTAATGGAATGTTTTCCTCAAAATGTCCCTGAAAATTAAATCCATTTGAGTTAATGGAAAGATAAGAGACCTATTATCCTTTCAAAATAATTATATTTGTGCAGACCAGATGGATATAGCATGATGAAAGTTTGAGGGAAAAAAAAAAACCAAAAGCATTTATACTGAATTTAATCAAAGCTGAATTTTTTAGAAACGGGGTGTACTGTAGGTGTACCCATCACATTCATTTTGTAACAAGCCTTTTCATACTGCATGAGTCACTTTTGATCCCCCTCAGTCTGGGTGGGCACTTCTGCTTTAAAAGACAGCACAGCACGAGCACGCTGCTGTCAGAACTGAGACGGATTAAAAGTTATTTCTATCTTGAACAAGACAATGATCTCAAGCGGTGAGTACAGTGATGGAGGAGATATGATCATAAACAGCAAATCAGGAACAACTAAACATTGTGTGGTGGCGCTTTCTCCGTGAGCCTCTGAACTATCGTGGCCAGCAACAATATGAGAGCACGACAGTCATGGGGTATTAGAAAAGGAATATGGAGATGCATTTCCTGAGCCTGTAATGATTCCCTTAATGAAGGCAGCAGAAATGGAAAATATGACACGATAGTTTGAACTTGGGCTTCATTTTGCTCAAATGCAGTAAAATCCATTGTTAGCAGCAGTGATGCTGCAGTCTAGAGGAGTACAGTTAAAATCTCAAATGGACTTCTTAGTTATATGGTACTTCCATGCTGTGCTATATCTTCATCTCTCTGCCACTCTCTCTGCATCATTAAAGAGTAGACACACAGGGTGGCATTCACATTTAATAGTGAAACATGTATTTCGGACAAGCAAGGTCACTGCTGAAGCAACAGCATCTGTGACTGAGGAGTGTATTTTCTGAAAAGAAATGGTGTCATCTGTACAAACTGAATGCAGAAGATTTCAAGGCTGATCACATATGGAAATCACAAACATACCCTTCTGATCACTGACACTGCTTTAAGTGATTACTACATGTGCATAATGGTAACATGGGGCAGTGATTCCCAACCCTGGTCCTCAAGTTTTCCAAATATCCCCATTCTTCCCACTGCTGATTACCTGGATTAGGTGAGTTCAGCCAATCAGAAGCTGTAAACACAAGGAAAGTTTGGAAACAAGCGGAGCAGTGTTCCTTAAGGACCAGTGTTGGGTAATGTATGTTCAGTTATTAGACTGAATATGGTTAAAGCTCGGCTGTGCTGCTGTCGACTCTGCACTTCCACTTTCATAAATGTATGAATAGGACACACACACACCAAAAACACTACACTTTAAATATTAAAAGCTACTGACTGCAGTCAAGACATAGGAAAGCAATTTTACCAAGTATGAGAAGTACACCAAGAAAAAATAAACAGAAGTGTTTTCAACAACAAACCCTTCATCACTTCAAGCAAAAATGTAACTGTATCCTGGTCGTGCAGCAGTTGTGTATGGTGCAGAGCCTTCCTGTCAGCTAATGAACCTCTTTTAGTGTTCTCGCATATTTAATGCAGCCTTTGAAAATGGTTGCACTAGCATGGGCTTCAAGAGCCAAATACTCAACCATTAACAACTCTCTCCATTTGAACAAACGTGAATTTATTTCGGTGAAGCACCTTTCAACCCAAACTATGATATCAGTGGCAGGGGCTCAGTTATGTAAACCCAGAGGTGCATCATCTGTCTACACGGCCTTACATCTCTTCACAGTTTAAACTCAAAGAGGTGACACAACAATACCGAGCAATTAACACCCACTCCCTGTCTTTCCCTCACTCTCTCTCCCTCTATTCCTCCTTTGAACACTCATTTGCATTTGGTTTTTGCAAACTTTTATCTGTGGTTCAGAACATCAGACATAAGATTTGTCCCTTGAACTGAAGTCCTTCAAAATGCACCGGGTCCAGAGGTTTATTTCCACATTGTTGTTAAAAACAAGACCTCACCTGTGGGCTGAGGTTGGTTCATCAAATATTAAGGCATATAGTAGAAGTTGTACCTTGTTGCATACAAACTGCTGCACTCAGTCATTTTTTAAGCCAGAAAACCAAAGTCAAACAAAAACAGTGACAAAACGCCCAAATGGAAAGCAAAGTGCTCCAACACAGGCTTGTTTCTGGGTGATAACGAAACCCAGCGCGCAGGAAAAACACGCGAAATAACACGAATCCATTAAAGGAAACAGTTTGTCTGAAGTCCTACCTGGTCCTGTTGCTGAGCCGCTTTCGCCAAACCGTTCGCGTCTTTTGCAGAAGTCATGCCGGTAAATAAATGGGAGAAGAACAAGAAGAAGAGGGAGCGTGTGCGCCGGCGTCCGCTGCTGACAGGTGCAGAATAATGAAGCGGGGAGAGAGAGAGACGCCGACCGAAAGAGAGGGAGAGGGAGAGAGAGAGAGAGAGGCGTAGAAAGTGTTCAAGGATATCCAATGATTTGCTAAAATAATGAAGAGACCGTGGGTGCAGACAGCGCAGGGTTCAGCAGCTGATGAGCAGGAAAGTGGAGACCGCTGCAATCGTATCACCCACAGCTGAATGAGCTCCTATAACTCAAAAATAAATTATTTTTCTGAGCGCTGAGATTGTACTTAGGATTGAGACGCATTTATTCAGACACAGAACATTGTAGCAAACACTTTTCTGTGATTGGCTGGCGTGTTTGTTTTTTTCTTTACTGTAAAAAATACTGAATGTTGGAAATATGGAGATCAGACCCAAACACTAAAGTTTTAAATTTAGCAGCTATAGACAGTGTTGAAGGTTTTTCACATTCCTCTGCACACTAGTCTAAAGCTGCAGGTTTTGCTCTTTCATTGCTTTTTTTGAAAATTTCCCTCCAGCACAAAGGGGAACTCAAGGTTTTGTCCTTCCACCTGGACCTATATTTAGTTACAGCAGGCTCCAGATCTCAGCCACAAGCTCACAGTCACTGATAATATGGAGACCTGTCAGTTTGGATCAGATCACAGTGGGCACTCATTACTGGCAAGTCCATTACACAGGAAATGGAAACGAGAATCAATGCAAGAAGAACAAAATACTTTCAGGTATCAGCACAGTTCTTCTCGGATGGGATTTCTTATCTTGCTGGAGCTATGGAGTACGTTCACGACTGATGTTCTGTGCATTGTAGTTCGGGGAGAAGGAAAGACAAGATTTGCATAGTGTGTCTATACCCATAGAAATGATATTCAGTCCACTACACTGTATGCCGGTGCTGCTATATTGTCTGCCAATAAAACAAAGCGTTGCTGCTGGCCTCACTCTTGAGAGGCAGTGCTACAGAACCATCCTCCCACATAGAGCAGAAATAGTTCCTAACAAAACATTGTTTATGCTGTTACTCTCACGCCGTGTGTCACATCTCTGTGCACATACAATCCACATTCTTGTTAGTGCTGCCTGTTTGTGCCGCACACACGCGCACACAGCACTCTCATGATGAAGAGAGCGTTTCTTTAGAAGTCATGCACAGTCTCTGCAGAGCTCCTGGCCTTTTGAATCAGTCATCTGTTGGAGGGAAAGGAACTGAGCAATCTCACACAAGAAAGAAAGAAATAAAGTCTGTGATGTGAGTCAGAAGCAGAGAAGAGGGTATGTTTTGCATCAATATGGAGGAAAGATTCCCTTGTTGAAATAATGACTTCAGTGTGATGTGTAGCACCTTTATTATCTTCTGAAAGGGTAGTTATTGTTTAACAGACAGCATGAAGAGTTTCCCTCTCTCTCATTTGTGGATATATAAATCTGAATTATTAAATAGAGTCAAGGTAAAGATATCCATCGCTCTTAAAGTCTCAAAAGTGCATAATGATTATAAAATATTCAAAAAGAATCATGACGTGTTTTGCTCGATCCAGGAAATTGAACTGTGCAATCTAGTGTTTTCTCAGATTATTTTGTTGGGAGACATAGATTGATTGTATAGATAGATTTGTATCTCTCATAGTTACACATGGAAAAATATGTCTTATAGTTAAATAATGGGACAACTTGTTTAGAATGTCTCTGTCTTTATGCTCTGATCAATCTTTACTGTCATGGTCATTTGTTTAAGTCGCTACTTGTACTTGGCGCACCAATTAATAAAACTATATTGTTTAACTTTGCACTAGCAATAAACGTTTGGACACACCTTCGCATTCAGTGTTTTTTTCTTTATTTTCTTTATTATTTTTAACATTTTACATTAATACTGAAGACGTCCAAACTATAAAAGAACATATATGGAATTATGTCGTCATCAAAAAGTGTTAAACAACCGAGAATACGTTTTTTATCAAAGTAGTTTTGTCTTTTCTCCTCACATAACTGCATGTTTCTTGCCATAATATGGATTTGTACAGTAGTTGTAGTAACACTAACAGGGCTATTGCCTCTGAACCCACCCTTCCTCTGCACAAGACACCTGATGGTCTGAACATATAAAAGCATTATGAAGGCAAGAACTGTCACAAATTACCTCTTGACGAGTTTGTGAATTAAAAACCATTCCAGATACTATAGTCAGAACTTAGAAACATTAATAATCCTGACTTGAAGTATTTGATCAGTTGAATAAATTTATTTATTTATGAGCTCACTCAATGTATTTTTTAAGTTTATGTTCTCCTAATAGTGTTGTTATTTGTAATGTAAAGAAAAGAGTTATGGTAGAAAGTTGTTGTGTGTCTTTAATACATACATAAGGTAAAAACTATGTGAACTATGATAAAGGTTGGTGTTGAATTCCGTCCCTACTTTTATACACTCAAATGTATTGAAATCTCAGCTACACGTGATTGTTATGTACTGACCTTGGTGCAAACTGGCTGCACCAGAAACCATTCATCATGTTAACTGAAGAACTACAGTTCAGTGTCTCAGTTTGAAGAGTTACTCTTCACATTGTTCAATGTCACTGGGTGCCTAAGTTAAATAAACGTTGAGAGAAGACACATTCTGGAGAATGTGCTACTTAAGCTGATATACATTTTTAAGAAAAGTACCTACCTTGTCCAATAAGTTATAAAATCTAAATCACGTTTACACAACATGCAATATTTAATCAAGATAAAATTTAGTTGTGTTAGAAAAACAAACTGCATTTGTTGACTTGACTTAAAATTTTAGTTTAAAAACAAGGTTATATGATGTGAATGAATAATTAAAAACAGTTTCTGTGTGTTGCTGAGTGAGTTCCTCATGATGATGAGGTGTGCACATTTAAATTTGGGAAGCAGAGAATACTGGAGTATCGGATTCGTACTCGGATACTGTGAGTTGAGGTAGAATGCTCCTAATGTTGCAGATGTAATACAAACATTTCAGTTGCAAGACGATTCAGACAGTCGACTTTAAAAGGCCATTCACCACACCATACACAACATTTGGCACTGCTGTCACTGCACATGGCCCGAGGGAGCTGCACGACCAGCTCACTGCCAAGACTGATTTCAGCACCACTGCTGTGTACAGCTCCACTCACACAGGCAGGAAGCCTCCTCACTGTTCAACAAACAGTGTTCAGAAAATTCAAATATACAGGAAAATATAAAGCACATGTAATTGGATGTTTTACATGGTGCAATAAATAAGAAACTGCATTTAAATAAGCAGATTTCTGTAGTGAAGTTAATCCACAAATGTGTGACAGCCTCTCTCCTAATTTGCTTTTTACTCATATTAATGTGCTTTAGTTGCTCAGTGAAAGATTAAATTCACCTTGCTGTCATAAAACATGTTCTTGATAATTATCCAACCAAAATTTTGAACAGATGTGAAAGTCAGCGGGGCAAAAATTTCTAAATAAACACTGCATTAAATAGAAAAAGCTAAAATGAGGAGAGCTAAGGAAACCAGCCAGGGATGAAAAGACTGAATATTACACACTTAGATTTCTGGCAACAATGATCTTTTAAAGAAACAACAAACAATCAGGTCTAATTGGAGAAGCAAAAGAAAATGCAGCCACGTGGGGTCAGAGAGTACCAGCGGAGTCTCAGTTTCCACAGCACATTGTTTCCCCTAAACCACATTTTATCAGCTAGTTACCTTCATTTTCATTTCGATTCTGTGTTATGCTGTGCCCGAGGCAACTTCTCTAGGTGGCATCTGTCAAATAAATTCCTGACATTCAAAGCACTTAAACAAGCACTTTGCACCGAGCAATGAATGCGCAGTGTTGTTAAAGTTATGGGCAGTGTCTTCTTATTTAAGGGGAGCAACATAAACCCATTTGCTGAACTGTAAACAAACAGTGTGAAAGTCTTCAACTGCATGCTAGCTCCCCCCAGTGATCGCTAACTGCCTGACATCTTTATTTTGATCAACAATAAATAAACATCTGTTCAATCTTTTGTCTTTTAATTGTTTTCTTTCCCCATAGCTTGTGTGACAGAGTTAGGTGGGCTGATGGTCTGTATAGCTGCAAAAACACAAATATTCTTCTGTTGATAAATGGAAGAAAATGTTCTGAAAAAGGAGATTGTTAATGACATATAAAAGTCAGACACTTTCTGACTGTAGTAATAGCCATCAGTCTGCCAGGTTTTAAGACTAACTAGAAAAGAGTGAGAGTTTTTTTTTTTTAAAACGATCATTATCAGCCGCACTATTTCCACAGACCCAACAGCAGAACAGACAGACTCACACAGCCACTTAAAGCCAACAATGCCAGGCAGCAAACCATTATGCACCGTGTTTTTGTATAAATGCACCCCTGAGGGTTTTTTCTTCCATTGTTCCGGCAGCACAATGCCACTGTGGTGGTGAACATAATATCATCGACACATGTGAACTCTAATGCAATACCATCTAGCAGCAGCACTCTCCTAGTAAAGCTTATGGTTTTTAAATAAACTGTGTCAGAGGGGTGATAAATCAACTGTCATAATTTCTGCAGTGAAGGTGTTGTTAGTGCCTCAGACATCAGACCTTCATGTTGTTTAATTTGACATTTGTGTACTGCAACCAGTGTGTTAAAATCTTATCTTTTCATATGAAGTATTTAAGATGTCTTATGTTTCACAAATTCGGTGTAGAAACATGTGAGAATTATACAATTAGATACATGGAGAATGTTAAAGACTGAATCCAGCATATTTATATCTACTATTTTAAATTTTGACTTCTTCTAGGCCAGTCACTGAATTAATAACTACAGTTTCCAGCATCTCCTCACCAGAATGTTATTCCTCCTGTTGTGGAGATGTGGAGGTTCACATCCAAAAAATATACAGAATAGGGGATGAAGCATTTCCAATAAGACGATCTTTCTTAGCTGTGTGTCCTTGATGCATTATCTGCTGCAGTAACTCGATCTGTCATGTCAGCTGTCAGCGTCCCATCCTGTCTTCATTTTGCATAGTTTTTGTAGCGAATGTTGGCTTGTTTTAGGGCCAGGTTTGTTGCCAAGTGTGTTTTGGATTGCATGCATAATCCTAGGCTCATCTAGATTATCTATAACCAGAGCTTAATGGCTACAATTTCTTTTTATATAACAAGTGCCTGCATATTCTAAACATTAAAAAGTGTGGACTGTCAAAACTAATTTCTGCCTAAATACGTAAACGTTATGTATGTAAACAAACTTAATAACATCGCATTGATCAGACTTACTGTGCAGACAATGTGAATATTGTAAATGATTATTGTAGCTGGAAACAGCTGTTTTTCGAAAGGAATATTTCCATAAACGTACAGATGTCTATTATCAGCAGACATTAGTACTGCTTTCCAATAGCATGTTATGTTTGCTAATACAAGTTTATTAATTTAAAAGGAGATTTGATCACTAAAACACTGTTTTGCAATAATGGTAGCATAGCTAAAGACATATATGTTTTCATGAAAGACATGGTATGTGCTGACTTTTAACTGGTCGTGTGTGTGTGTATACTGTATTCTGGAGTGGGATGTTTGGAGGGGTATGCGCTGACGTCACCTCAGTATGGATAAAATCTTGGATACATTGCTGCCTCTGAGACAGTGGATCAGTTGGATCAGTGAAATTTATGCCAATTAAACTCTAAGTGTTCACAGCTCTCTGAGGGAGAGGTACCCACATCCTGAATGATAATTTAGTAAAATTAATGAAATTTGTACAAAAAATGAATGTAAAGCATTGATACACATATATATATATATATTTTTTACATTTTTCTTTTTCTGTACACAATGCCCATAATATCTTATCAATCAGCGAAGGCTGCTGACTTTGGAACAAGCTGTTTCCAGTCAGCCGTGCTGCCAGCTGTCAGTCCGGCCAACTTGATCATCAGTCATGTCCTTTTTGCCCTCTAGCCTGCCGTGACTCCTTCAGCTGTCCTGCTGGCAGCACACCTGCCTCGCTGTGTGTGAAAATCACTGTTTGTATTTCCATTCCTGACTTCTGATCAATCAGGCGTAAATGACAGGTTAAGGATAGTTCAATTCGTAGTTCATCACACATCACCTCTGAACTTAATCAGTCATCTATCCTCGTGGAAACATGCCTCCATATGTCGTTGTGTGATTAAAGGAAGAAAAGTTTTCAGACTGCAGACAGAGGCAGTTTTTCACTGTCGGTACATTACAAAGGGGTAATTAACAAGGCCACAATTCTTTAATCAGACCCATTATTGGTCTTTCACTAAGAGAGGATTTTCAGAGGGAAACGATTAATCTACCTTTGTCTTGTCTGGAATTGCTAGGACACACACTATAAAAAAATACACAGCTTTGTTTCAGTCCTCTACACCTCACTTGTTGACCCTCATTAATAGTTAACTATACAATAGCTGATTTTCTGGAAACACTGCCCTGCTGCTCAACTCACTCATTAAACAACAAGTCTTACTGTTATAAAGCTAAAGTTCTTGAGCATCAGATCAATACTGTATTTAATATATACAATATACACAGTTGTGGAACAGTAGTTGAAGCAGAACATGCAATATTTCTGACACTGTCGTATAATAATTTATGTTTTGTTTTACACAACGTTGTTTATTTGTTTTGTTTTGAACTAACTAGTAATTACCTCCACAAGCTGACACGGTCTTTTTGCTCAGTTGACTATTGACATTTACACTTAATATGAACATGATGTGAATAAGGAAATTACATCCTCCCACAAGAGCTGTGATTCCCATCTGAAGCAACATTTCACAGGACACATAACTGTAAGTACTTACTAAGGAATGAAACAGGAACGACCTCATAGCTAATGAATTGTTAATGAGTAGTTCTGGAATAACATGGACTGTGTCATAGATAACGATTAGTTCCTAAAACAAACTGGAAGATAGTATGGATGAGCACTGAAAAACAGCCACTTTATCATAAGTTCTTCTCCAGTCACAATGTATATTTAGATTATTTAATTTATTTGTATCTAAATGTTTAGATATTTTGTAAACATGCTACTTAGTGTTTTGACCTATTGTCTTTTCACTTAGATCCATTACATTTGTAAACTTACCAACATTAATGGCACATGCTCTGATTATTAAATTTATTTTTAAGGATTCTGTATAATTATTGCTAATTCTTCTGCCTCTAGTTTGTTGCTAATGACCTAACTGTGAAGCCAAAAGCACATTATTACTAGCTTGATTTATGGAGGACTTACTCATTAACAATTCATTAATTAACAGGTTGATCCTCACATTCTTGTGCACTGTCTCTGCTTCCTGATGACAAAAGTTTAACAAAAACATATTTTTGCCAGTGTGCACTTTATTAAAATTATGTATGATTGCTAAATGGAATACATTTACTGTTTTTAATCAACATTTGAGTTGCATTTTAATTAGATCCAGCACCCAGAGAACGCTTTATTCCTACAGTGTTCTATAATGTCTATAGAAAAATAATGCAGCTGAGGAAAAAACTGTTAATTTTATGTTTTGCTTTTTTGCTTTTTGATTAGGCTTATTGGGATTGTGGCTTTTCATGTTCCACGGTTCTGTGTGTTGCTGGTGCACAATAACAATCATTTCAAGTGCCAAAATGTTTTGCTCCTGTGAACTTTAAATAACCAATTCCCACTAGCTGTCCACTGCACATCACAACTTTCAACCTGAGATCCCTCAAGCATGATACACCACAAAGGAAGGTGAAACAGGCTTTTCTCTTAATGCCTCTAAACTTAAATAGAAATACAAGATCCACACAGATCATATTCTGACAAAGGCCTCAGCCTCAGGGACCAGAATAAAACAATGCCAAAGAAACACTCTGAAAACAAAGTAAACTCTATTACTGTGAATAAGGTTAACAGTAATGGGAGCTTGCTCTATTGTAGCCCCAATTTCAGTGGATCTTGGAAGTCCAGGGCACTGAAGCCATCAACCCTTTATTTATTGTTAGTGTTAAACTTTGCCCATGATCTTATAATTTCTCCTGAAGGCTGTTGGGATCCTTTCCCTTAAAATTTAGAGGCTGCAGCCTGCACACAAGACACAAACTAGGTATTCCTATACGGTGGATATCAGGAGTATTTTGCCATAAAAAACATTATTCTATGTGGAAATGCTCAAAAGACAGAGATTTCCCACAAGTGAGAATTACACCTTTAGGCGTCGTAGCTACTTGCTTAATAATTATTTTTTACCAACACTTGCATTCTTGTGCACCTATCCAGGTTTTGTTGGGTTTGACAGAAGTATTCATAAAACCCTCACAGTGAATTACTAGTATGTTGTAATTCACATGTAGTATGTAGTATCTAGACACATCTGATGCCACTGTGTGTCATTGCTGTGTATGTCATCCCAGCCCAATGATGGGAAAGTTAAAACAAATCTGCAAAAAAAATCTGAAAACCAAAATGTCTTTTAAAGATTGCAGTAATCTACAAAACTCCCCCACACAAGTCATTTGTGTAACAGCGATCTAAAAGAAACTGAGCAAACAGAACTTGAGTGAAGATTCTCCGAATGGAAATGACTTCGATAATAAAACGCAACAGCAAGGAAATTATGTCAACAAGGAAACAGTAAAGTTGCTCATTAAGTATAGCTCATGGGCAGCTGGCGTATATACAAAAAGAGACAGTGAGTCAGCAAGCATTAACCCATCTGCTGATCCAGTTCTCGTAAAACAGACTTACAAGCTTCATGAACTTTATGCGTGTCATTAATGACTTACAAAAGGGTCATAAAATAAAAGGAAGAAAAAAGTTTCGAGTTAATATTGGCTTTTTGGCAAGTTGTTATGGAAATCTGTTTGAGCTAAAGCACAACACTAGGCAATAAAGAAGCATTAGCAGCAACACCAGGGAGTTACAAATCATCAAATTAACAAAAGTCACAGGTGTAAAGAATGTGATGCAGCGAGCTGAAAGGAAATGATAATTAATCACGTACAGTGCAGGGATAGGGTAAATATACTAAAACATCAGTCCTATTCTTCTGAAGAATGGGGTAGAGGAGATACCGAAGGGAAAGATTAAAAGCAAATTAGAAGCATCTAAATGAATAGTTCTTCATTCGCTGCAGGTTTGAAAAGCTTTTCATCATCAGGCTACTGCTTGTCTCCAAGGACCCTTGCCAACCAACAAAAATTTTTCAATCTAGTTTGTTTAATTATTTTCCCTCTCTTTATTAGTACTTCACATCCAAATGAGGCATGTTGCACACGCAAAACCGCGCTGTATTTGACTTTAGTATCTGACACTGACCTGTATCTATCTCTACACATAAAGGGGAAAAAGAACAGAATAAACCTGAAGCCTCTCCAGTGTTATTACCGTCTTTCAACCATTCAACCTGCTTATCAGCAAATGGTAACATTTTATCTCTTACCTCAGATGCATCTAGCCACACGGCGTCATGGTCATGGAAACTTACTGTGTTTTCGGCTCTGTGTGAATTAACCTGCTCTGCTCTTGAGTTTTACTGTGTGTTTGCCAAACTGCATGGAGGACGCCAATAAACACTTTCAATACAATCCAGTGTTGTCAGGCCGTCCTTGAGTCTGTCTGTCTATCTGACACACAGGTAGTTTTGGTTGTACAAGCCTATAAGGTTTCTGCCTCCACCCTTAGTACTGTTGCAGTAAAAGAAATTTTGTTTGTGTGTCTCATATCTATGAAAAATACACAATGCACACATTTGAATAAAAGTTTTCAAATGGAATTACAATCTGCATGGCTCTGTGAGGCTGCACAGTAGTGACTTGACCTGAACGCTACAGTAACATGCTCATAATGAAAATACTTACACCTGGATGTTTAGCAGGAATTTGTTAGACATGGTCACCATTTCTTAGCATGCTAACATTTTCAAATTACTACTAAACACTGAGGTGATGGGAATATCATTTCTAATTTGCTGAAGACACAAAGTATCAGACAAACGTTAATGTTGCGATGTAGATCGAAGAGAAGTCAGAGAACCACCAACTTTTTACTTTCATCCTCTGCAGTGAATGTGAACATCTAATTTCATAATTTCATGGTAACCCATGTAGCTGGTGTCTGGGTTTCGCTTTAAGTGAAACCACAAATGTTAAACTTGGGTCGGTTTTTTTGGAAAATTAGGAAACATCATCAGAGCACCATAGATATATGCAAGATTTCCTGGCAATCTATCCAATAGTTGCTGGACTGACGTTTCAGTCCCTAGTGCCATTCCACTAGGAGCAAAACTGTAAACTGTATCAAATTATCTGAAGCTACGCTGTAGTAGTAGCAGTAGTATTGATAGTAACAGTAGGATTCTTTAAACACAGAAAATGTGAAAATATTGTGACATACTGTCAGCTCTCTGCCAGAACTCAGCCTCTCAGGGGATTTGAGGCCCAGTTCTGAAACAGTCTTGTCGAATTCATATTGTGTCAAAGCAAATGCATATTTCAGGCATCAAGGCAACCACAAGGACAAAACCCCAGGACACCCAGCTAGATCAGTATCAGCTGCTAAGCTTTCATAGCAAGTCAGCATCTCACTGTTGCCTTCTGCTCTACATGTGACAGTGATAAAACCGGGAGAGATACGATGCCCTGCTGAGCTCCAAAGTTTGCCTACAAGCACTAAGAAAATATTTATTATTATGTTTTTAACAAGCTATTATTGCTAAATGCACCATGATCGCACAGATGCACTGATAAATCACTTCAAGTATTTCACCAGTGAGATTTTCGTCTTTATTGAAGAGATGAAGGTATAGAGGTGATAGGAAACAAGAACTCAAACTGGGAACATTTTAATTGGATTGTCAGTGCCTCGAAGCCCTAGGCCACCAGCACACCTCAAATATTACTTAAAAAAATTCCACTTAGGTTTCATGAGTGAACTATTTTGCCTCAAGCAAGAATGTGATACTTAAAGATTCAACTCTAATTGAAAAAAGCAAGTACAAACAGCAAACATCAATAATTTTAATTACCTGCATTGACAGAGTTGTTTCCTACTAAATATATGTTCTGTTGAGAAGCTTCTTTGTCTAACGGGTTGTATATTAAATATGTTGATAAGCAAAAAAAGACGATAATGCATGACAAAGCTGAGGAAGCACTCTGTGCATTACAGTGCAGGCTTTGCTTAACCACAATTAATGCCTCCAAGGAAAGTGCATTAAGGTATTTATATGCTGGATCCTGCGTGTCTGGTTTTCCCTTTTACATCTCACAGCAACAGTAAAGTAAGACATTTGGAGAAAAAAACGAATTTAATTTCGGGTAGAGATGCAGATGCAGTAAAAAGAAATTAATATGATACAGTATAAATTACAGATTAATTTCAGTCCATAAAACTATATAAATTATGTATATAAACTGTAATGTAGTGCTACATATTATATATTTATAACAAAGTTGCTCTTCAGCATGCCCCCAGAGACAGAGGTGTCTAAATTTACCAGCTGACAAGTTTTTAGACATAATGACTATGATTTTGCTACAAATTCTAACAACAACAACTTAGAAAATGGACTGTCATCTCAAGTGCTTATTATATCATCAGCCTGTTTGAAAGCTAAATAAATAAATTAACAGCGCTGACACTTCCTCAAGCATAGAAACAGCTTGTAATTTCCTTTGAAGATGTCCTTGAAGTGCTGAACAACAAAATTATTAAAAGCACAATTAGGAAAAAAGAAAGATGTTAAAATGCTTCACGGGGTAAACATCAAACAAATGCAAACACAAGTTACATGTGTCTCTGAAATGATTAACAGACTCACCTTCCACAGTCTTTCCACCCGAGACAACTTGCGTGTTTTCATTGTGACGGACCGTTGGCTTATGATAGACAGAGCGTAGAGTAATGTGGATGCAGACAGAGATGGTAAATAAGACCTGGTCATAAACGAGACACACCTCAGCTCTGAGTGAGATTAATCCCATAGTCAGCATCTCCATACTAAGTTCCAAGCATTATGTGAGTTCCCATGTGGGTGTGTACGCTGAGAATACTGGCGTGGACTGACACACTGCACTGTTTTCTCAAGTAAAGACCACGTCTTCAAGGAGACCCCAGGCTGCCAACGAGAACCTGACACCGCCGTTGACACACCAGAGGAGGTCAAGTTCAGCTCACTGAGGGAGAATCAGACAGAACATGGTATCCAACAGCTGACGACACAGCTGAAACACAACCCCAGAGGAGAGTGAGGAGGGATGGAACCAAAGCGCTTCATAACAATCAGCACTGAACCACTTACCTGAGCCATTAGCTGCATCTTGCCATTCAGCACAGATCAGCATTACACACCACACACAGACCAAGGCTACTTTATAGTGCTTTTTACCCAGGGTTGTTTATCCTGTCTCCCTTCTACTTTTAACCCAGGAGCAATTTACCCACAACACCAACTTTTTTGATTGATAAAACAGCTCTTCTTAGAGCTGCAGGCTAGAATTTGTTAAAGTGGTAGGTCAGTGCAGAACATGACACGGTGAGGCTAATACCTGTAAGGTGTCACAACTATACTCTCAAGGCTTTGCAAAAATGCTAACTGTAGTATCAGGTGTGACAGAGCTGTTGAGCTTCACGATTAAAAAACAAGACTGAATTTAAATATTCAAGAACCACACAGTTTCTTAGAATAATACCTATTACCTAAAGCAGCACTATCTGAAAAAATCCCAAGGCAAATTCTCACAAATAAGACCCAACTGTGCAGTTCCCCTTAACTATTTGGGACATTTTTGCATTTTACAGCTCACTTTTTCGATTTGCACTTGCGCTATTTGGCAAGCACAAAGTGACAGACAAAGATGACTTGAGTAGGAGCAGGAGAACATTCTCCAAAGATACGTATTTTCTCCAGAAGTTGGTCAAGACCAAAATAGAGCTAAAAGATGAGTATTATATTTACATTCATCTAGTTGCCAAAAAAATCAGTCATTGCTAATACCACCGTGTTTCTAAACTCTCTAAACGAACTGTGTTAGCTTTGACTTTATATGGTGATGCAATGTCACTATTGTGTTTATAGTCTGTTCTGTCGGTTCAGTCTAAACAGCAATGTACTTACTTTTCCATCTCTAAAAACAGGATTTGAAAAATCCAATAAAAAATCAAAAGGTCAATGAAATAATGGCATTTTCAGATCTTCACAAAAACTTAATAAGCTAATTGACAGTATGTCAGGGTTTAAAAATATCCGGCAGACAGAAAGACAGACTTTCTTGGTGATGCTGGCTGATACTGATAAGGAATGAATGTTTGTCTGAACATGTGCACCACACAGTCAATGCAGCAAAACTTCTTCTTAACGCACCTAACAATGCCATCTCTGTATTCCCATGATGCAACAGCCAATCCAGTGTCGGGGAGTAACATCAGTCATTATGGTTCAGTTTTCCTGTCTTTGGAGGAGTATGATTTGACAGGTTGCCAAGCTACAGAATACTGAATCACTCAAAAGCGCTCCCTGTTCTCTCTACCTCTGCTACACCAAACAATCATTATCTCCCCCATCTCTGTTCTGCTCAGTGTGAGCTCCATACTAAACATCATCACAGAAGTCAGTGCTCAACCCCAGCTCTGGGAAAAGCAATCTTCCTTCCTGGTCCTAAAGCTGTGGGTCTCATTCAGACCAGGAGAAGAATAATATCAAATGTGCCAGACAGAAAAAGCTCTCCAAAGTGACGATGACGTGCGCACACCTGTACACTACAGCTGAGCTGACAAATAGACACACACATCACACTACCAAATCAGAGCTGAGCTGCAGCAAACAACTTGTTACTCCATGTTTAAGTTGACTGGTCACCTTTCAGCAGAAGTAACAAGGTAATATCCCACCTTCATGACCAGAGGGGCAAAATGTTTCTCTCCTGAAGCTCCTTGCAAGACTAGAATGCATATAAGATGTCTGGCGAGGACTCATCACGAAAACCTACCTCATGTGTTATTCATCGGAAGACTAAACCAGAGCCTAGAGGCAGGAAAGGGCACACTTAACCATGGCATCATTATGTGAGTGAACCAATACCAGCAAACTTTTGTCTTGAGACATTTTGGCATATCAAACAGGTGTAGGTGACTACATTCACAGTGGCTGCATTTATTTAAGAGCCTTGACCTTGCCATTTACTATGATGGAATAAGTGTCTGATGTGTGGGGCTACACAATATCACTACACAGTTTTTACTAAACAGCACTGGTACTGTAGTCTAGTGTTTAAAGATTTAAGTTCCCTTCATTCCCTTTTTTGTGCTGTGTTGAGTGTTTTGTGTTGTGCTTTAAGCTTTACTGTGGACTATTAAATAATTCAGAGAGCTGCATTTATAAGAATAGTTAGTAGATTTTATGTTTTTGTGAATTATGCATATTAGATGAGAAGATCAATACTCTCATGTCTAAATGGTAAATATGAGTCCTACTGTAGCTGTGTAGCTTTAATGGACAGATAATTCTTTGTGACTCTTGGATGAAAGCAAATAGGCATTTTTTTAATATTTTAATAAAATTGCAACAGTTTATTTTTGCAGCACCACTATGTATCTTACTGAGCCATTGGTGTCAAGGATGTCACTACACTACTACGTTCGTGATAGAGCTAATCAGCTCATTCCCAGATTCTTTTTAATTTACCATCAATCACTGCATCAAGACATAAATCTAAGGACAAACATTTCTTCTGCTACAGCCTATCTGCAGAATTTACTACACTATATTGTGACCCTATTGACTTTGCAGCACTGCCTTTCTTTTAAGAGTATGTGTGTGCATGTGTTTATATACTAGTTAAATTGCCTGAGTGCGTGTGTGTCTGCGTGTTTCCCAGGGGTGTGTCGCCGCTGTATCATGAAGGGGTCGATAAAAGAATCTGCCCATGTGACACAACAGATTACTGCTGCCTGGTCTGAGCTCAGAAAAACACTGTGCGAGGACTCGAGAGGAATGGCAGCCTCGCTTTGCTGCTCTAATTCTAGCTGACAGAAATGTTGTAAGAGAAATTTCCTTCACTTGATTAGAAGTTCTGTCTCCATTATTGGTATTTTACTTCTGACTTTTTGTTTGTTTGTTTTGTTTGGAAAAATGAACGCGTGAACATGAGGCACTGTCACACTTCAAGAGAATTAATGGTTTCTGCTGGCAGCTGAAATGCACACTCTGGTTTCACTACACACCATTTGTAAGCAATGTGACAACTTTCGTCTTTTACCCTCTTGAATTAAATTTTGCAATTAGGCTATGTTACTGATGTTTTTGTTTCTGCCAGAAAAATTCTCTGTGTCCACAGGTCAGAGTAATGTCTGAATGAGGTGGCTGTATGACCTTTCCAATCCTAATGAGAGGTGACACTTTTAGCTGTGCCACATGGTTGGTTTAAGTTATAGAAGTTGTGCAGGATGCAACTCGGCTTGTGTTTTTTTCATTTGTTTGTACAAAAAAGATTTTTGGCTTTTTTGGTATTGACAGATCCTTATGAAAGACTGCCGAACAGTCTAGGGCGTACCCTGTCTGACCCAAAGGGACAGGTGGGATTGGCTCTAGTACTCCCTTGGCCATTAAGAGAAAAAAAGGTTTAGAGAATGGATGAATGATTGGTATTGACTGTGAATTTGTGCATTAATATGGAACTGGCAAATACTGTGTCCAAGTCTCTGTTCACCACAACCAAAACACTACTTATACTCACAGTGTGGAGTTGGTGCATTGACTGGAACATCTCTAGTGGCAATAAACACACAATGCATGGAACATTTATCAAAACTTTTGCATCTTTGGCACCAATAGAATCATAATGTCCCAATAAAAACTTAAGAGACAGACAGTGAGGTTATGGCATCTGCTGTTTTCTTGCCTCTCTAAAAGAGCTGCACTCATAATTACCAGGCATGCAACTAATAAAGCTAAAATTTGTACTAATGTACAAGGAAAACACTGAAAACATTGCCTGAAGTTATAAATTATTACTCCTGTGAAAAACAGGCAAGTGATATGACTGCCACCAAGAAGCTAAAGATCTTTTCACTGCACAAATATTGCTTTTTGACCACATAGAAGGAAGTTAGTGTTGAAATGGAAATATCTGTATAAAGAGAAAGGGGATATAAAATGTCTTATGAATAACGCTGAAGCCAAAAAGCCTACAGAAGCGTTTAATGACAGCTGATGATGTGGCTGTTAATTCACATAATCTTCAGAGGGAAAAAAACTATCACAAGAAAGTGAAGCTCAGCATCAACCGTTTGACAGGATCTTTGTCTCAGGCTTCTGTGTATTTAAACACTGACTAATATCCACTGTCACCTTGTGTAATAATACGCTAAATCATCAAGAGGGAGAGGGACAGTCTCTCAGCAAGGCAGCGGAGGCAGAGCGGCCTGCTGACGTGCTGTTGACAGTTCTGTGGAAGTGGTGGTGGTGGGGAGGGTAGTGTGGCGAGGGATAATCGATAGCATGTCAACAGAGCATGGAGGTGCAGGGTGGGGGGGATGCCGTGTCGAGACGCCCTCTGGGAACAACGGAGTAAAAACCAAAAACATAACAGGTCGATATTGAATAAGTCTGTCAGCAGCAACAACTACAATGAAACTAGTAGAGGCTTAAATTCATCAGGGGCCAAAGGAGAACAATGCTTTCTACATAGAGAGAGAAGAAGGCTTTTTACTATGGATGTAACGTGTTTCATGACATAAGCAGAGAAAGCTCAGTGTGCAATGAGAGAGCTGCGTCATCTCCAGATGGCTGTCAGAGCCACCAGCAAGCGACAGTGTGTGTGTGTGTGTGTGTGTTCCCAGAGCTTACTGCCTCACCCTTTCCACCTTTGCAACCATGGTAACGCCGAGCAAGAGGTCCTGCCGAGGATGCTGTGCTGTCCTGAGGGGAGGAGCCGCACTGGTTGACAGCACATTTGCCTTGTGTGCCACTTGATACGCCATTTTTTTACTTGACTGTGCGTTTTCTAATATTTTTGTTTGTTTAACATGTTTTACGTTCAATACTCTGCAGCTTCCTTTGTGTTTACCTGTAAATAGCACCATCTTTCAGCTTATTGTTTTGATTTTATAGCCCATACATTTATGGGTTTGCTTCACACTCTCTCTTTGCCATTTTCAGCCACAGCAGGCAAGTGCACACAACATTCCCAGAAGCAAATAACAATTACTGACTATCTGGTAAACAAAATGCCAAATAAATAAAGGGCCAAATATTTCTTTGAAAAGTTGGAAGAGTCCAAAACAGAGACAGAACAACAGAATGGAGAGTGAATATTGGACATATATCCATGAGGTAAACTTTAATTAATCAATTTTTCATGACTAAATTACATTTTTGCCCAGTTACTGTACAAGGAACGGTATAGGAAGACATTTGTGCCATAGCCATCAGGTTGATACAAATGAAACTGTCAGATAAAACAACAGGTAAAGTGTCACTGTTATCAAGTGTTTAAGGCTCTAAATTTAAACATCCCCCTTCATGAAATCAAACAAAATGTTTAAGATTTCCATGGAAATAACCATAACCAAAGGTGTTTATAATTTAATTGCTTCCAAAAGAACAAAGGCAAACTGTCACTATCCATGGCTTTGCTTTTATTTATTTTTGTTTTATTTTATTTTCCAGGACGGAGCACAGAGTCTGGCCCACTGATCCATTACACACACAAAAATTAAAAAAAGAAAACAGAAAAAAATGCCCAATATTAATAACACCATACCAGAATCAAACAAGGTGATGGAAGCATAATGTTATGGGTCTGTCCTGAAGTGGCTCTTTCAGAACCTCATCTCAATGTCTTAGTACTATTGATATAATACTATCTGTGGCAGGAGCTTAAGGTTAATAACCATGAAGAAGCTGGAACAATTTGCCATTAAACAATGGACTAAGATCCCCCAAGAGACATTGTTAGAAAATATCAAAACAGGTTAATAATCATGCCCTTGTCATTTTTGTTTTGCCTTGTTTCAGTTCACACATCAGTAAATCAGTACGCATCAGTAAAATAACTTCATCAAACATTGAGAAGCTTTTGGCTTTGTTCTGTTGAACGTAATTAAACTATAAACACTTATGATCATTGCCATGGACTAATTAGGGATTTGTTTGATTTCAAAAAGATAAACCCAATAATTTTGGCTTTGACTGTCTGTCTTTCTCTGTCTCTTTGACTCTGTCTCCTCATTTTCTATGATCTTAACAACATAAAAATACAGAAAGAATTCACGCTTAATAAAACACATCCTCATATTGAATGAGTACAGGACATAACCAAACCAGTGTCAGCATCCAGTAAACAGCCATCATCTGAAGCATACACTTAGCTCGGCCGCAGATATAAATGAGGACAGCCGTTCACAACTTGCTTCTCTCTCTCTTTTTTTATTGAACTGCTCTTGTTGAGCTCTGTCTGGCTGATTTATCTGAGCTCCAGACCTCAAAGGAAGTACAAAGCTAAACTAAGACTTGGGAACCAGGCCAAACCGTCTTACTCAGATCTTGAGTATCTCTGAGTAGAAGACACAGTTAAGTGCATATGAGGACAGGCAGTGTGAGACTGTGCATGTGTGTGAGAGAGACCGAGAGCTCTCGGCGCTAGTATCCAGTGCAAATTAAATTCTGCAGTTAAGTCACACAGTCAGGGTGATTTATGATTCATTCTTTTTGAAGTCCAATTCCCTATCACGCAAAACAGGATAACACAATTATGTGGTCAGGGAATTAATCTTTGATCAAATAAGTTTTGTTGTCATGGCAGCGTGTGTGCATCCCAACATATTCTCAGGTGTGTCGACCAAAGGCGAAACTGTCTTGAGAAGCAGACTCATGCAATGAATAAATACTTCCAAAGAAGGTGATTCATTGAACACAAATGCTTCACACCTTGAACTCTATATCTTCACCAGGTAATGTTCAGAAGATCACACATGATTAATTCCGCTCAGTGTATTTGTTGAGACTATGGACCCTACAGAATCACATCATCTTTCATTATGAGGCACAAACAGAAACGTTTACATCTGTCTGCTGTTATCTGCTTATGAAGGAAAAGTCAACACACGCCAGGTCATAAAGAGGTCCCTGGGTGCCAGTCTGAAGGTAAAATGTCACCATATTTCACCTTTACATGCAACAACAAATAAATAAGGATAGTAATGGGTTTCTATTTGCAGTAAAGGGTAGTGAGGAGGAGAAAGAACTACCGCTGATATCTCCCTCTGAGACTCAAAGCATTACCACAAAGTCCTGATGCTTACGCAGAGAGCACACAAACAATGAATCAATCCCACAACACCCTTGTCTCAATATACTTGTAAGACACTCATTGACATAATGCATATTCTAGCCCTTTACCCTAACCCTAATCATCACAACTAAATGCCTAATTCCAGAGTCTAAGTCTAACTCTAACCCTGAAACCTAGTCTTAACCCCCAAAATGCTCTTTAAGCTTGTAAGGACTGGCTAAAATGTCCTCACAAGACCAAACTGTCCTCACCAGAATACTACTTGAACAAAAGTTGTCCATATAAGAAATAAAGACATGCTCGCACACACACACACACAAGATGCAATGCCTGCATTTTGAGCATAATGCCACAGTAACAAATTAAAAGGTGAAAAATAAATTCTTTCATTTTTTATACGGCCTTAAGCAAAAATCCTGCCTGAAACCTGCATCTGTAAGGCGGGGATTTTAGAACCAAGCTAAATATCCATGCAAGTGAATAATTGGATAAATAAAAATTCCCGCCATTTCCAAGTCAAATTTTGCCCTTTTCCACTGCAAAATAAATGCAAACAATTACTGGCTAAAACTATTTCTGAGGGAGGAGGGGTCAGAAACAGCACTCCTTGATTTGGTCTCCCAATTTTCTGAGCTAAAAGGTAATTTCATGCTCCAGCACGACTCAGTTGGACATCAGGACTAAAGGTGACCTTGAGGTTAACATCACAAACCTAATAAATATATTGGAAATCCAGAAGTACAATAACATCTTCTGGTCACACTCTAAAAGCACCATCCTGAGGTGTAATTGGTGAATTTTCCAGCAATGACGTGCCGTCTTAAATAAACACAACAGCCTTTGAAGGAATTAAGGAAAAATGGGGAATTCCCTTGGCTCTGGTGCTGCTGGAGCCAGTCCATGTAGTGTGAGCGTACAACCTGTTGCCAACTGTATCACTTGACTATCAATGCGACAGCCCTCAATAATTCAAAAATGGCAGGCATATAAAGATAAAAGGCCAGTAACAAACATTTGTGTTTTTCTGTAAGTTTGAAATAACATCATCAGCAAACACATGTATTAACACATGACTTCATCTGACCTTGGAGACAGACGAGTATACAGGCTTTCAGACATCTCAAACACAAAAGCAACTGATTTCACCTGTTGGTTGTTCAGGGAACAATATCTGATACTGAGGTATTTTAATCAGAAAGAAAATCTATACAAAACTCAGATGGCGCCTTGATGATAGCAAAACAGCCACATACTGTATGTTTGAGCAATGTGGTAATGTATTCAGGATTCTTGTACAATGTTTTTAGTTAGATATATATGTTGGACAAAAGCAATAAACAAGAGTAAAATTGCCTATACTGTGCAAATACAAGCACAATTCAGCAGGGCTCAATAGAAGAGCCAGTGCTCTTTAAACTAAATAGGATTTCTTTCCACAAGTGAAACTAATATTAGCTTAAAGCCTTCTGGAGTTGGTGTTTGGTCTTCAAGACAATAATACTCATTCAAGGAGCCTAAAACGCCACACAGGTTTGTTCCACTTGGAGTGAGTGGAAGCTCCAGGACAGTAAATAGCAAGGTGCTGATCTAAATCAGTGTCATACAACATCCCTTGTGAATGTCTGAGTGGTGTCACAGCCACTACAACCATGTTCTGCCACAGTCTGCAACCAAACCACCCATGTGAGATTTCAGCACCACAGACAGCACCAGAGGAAGCTCGGTCAGACAGTGATCACTGTCAGATTGTCCTGTTAGCGTTTACAGGCCCATTACCACCAGTATTTGACATTTTTGGTACAAAAACATTGCAATGCAGCGAAACACAACACAGTGAAACATGAATTCAAACAAGAGTTTGCAGTATCTGCTATAGAATAGAAAAACCTTTTAAAACTTTTTTGGAAAGCTTGTAAAAGTGAACCCAATGAGAGAGTTTAATCTCATGTGATATGCTGTGAATGTGTGTCTTTTAAAAAGAATTATCGAAACTATACATCTGGACAGTTGAGGATGGGGGGTGGGGGTCATGTTGGCAAATAAAGCATAAGTGTCTTACATCCTCATCCTCTCTCAAGCATTTTTTACGGTACTGGATGTGAGGTCTGCCATCGCCGAGTTGCTGAGGGGTCTTCACTGCGTTTTCCTCGTCTGCAACCTGGCCACCGAGGAGGTGGCTGGCCTCAGGTGGATGCGGGAAGGAATTGGTCGTATTGATCTTCCCGGTGAATCTTTGATACAGCGAAGCCATAATATAACTCCAGTCCAGATAAAACAACTTAAAGCATATTAGGGCTACAAAGAGATGTCGCCTGAATGTGGTTTTGGGCAGATCTATTGGTTTTCTGAGCGCTTCGAGGAGAACCGATATGAGGAAGACAGTTTTCACCTCCGGGATGGAGCAAAAAGGTAGAAGAAGATACTTAGCTAGTAAATAAGCATCTATGGATAGTGGATACCTCACAGCCTGACGTGTTGGATATGAAGCTGAATCCTTCGTGGCGATGTCCTTTAGCTTTGTCCAGGCGCACAGCAGACTGGTGGGCTGTGGGTGTCAATAGTTACTCTCCTCTGTATTCACAACACGTTGTCTCCCCTCTTCAGTTTCCTGATGCCTCCTCACAGCGAGAGAGCAGGCGGATGCGCCAAGTTTCCGATCAGATATTCGATCCCCACCGCGCTCGGAGCGATTGTCCACAAAACAAACGAGGAAAAGATAATGTGTAGACACTTTCAGGTTGTGTTTTTGGCGACCTGTCCTCACGTATGAAGAGTGTGAAGGACGCAAGGAGCGTGGCGGTTCTCTGAGCTGACGCGCTCTGCATGAGAAGTGCCCAACAATGAGAGAGTAGCTTTACCGTAGCGCTACTGTCATACAGCACCTCTGTGTGTGTGCGTGTGTGTGTATGTGTGTGGTGTTTTACGCACAAATATACAACAGAACTGCACAACACAATTCACATTCATTTACAACCTCTGATTAACAAGTCGCACTCATTTATGATTTCATGGTGGGGTCATGAAAATTTTTTCCAGATGACAGAATATGGTCCCAGGACGGAGCTCCAGTGCCTCTCTGTGGTGCTCCGCGTTAGGGCAGGCTGGCCACACACTTCCGATGTGTTCTACTGTAGGAGGGAAACAACAAATACTCTTCCTCTTGCTCATAATAATCAGAAAATTCATTTCTTATATACAATACTTATATACTACTCAGCTGTATCTGCAAAAATGAAAGAAATGTGGGGTTATGTGACTCACTCCTGCATAATCTTAAAAAATCATACTTTGATTAAAATTCAATCAAACTGTAATAATTCAAATCAAAGTGTTTCACTGTAATTTATGAAGTTTCTCCCCTTTTATTATATATTTTCAGTGAGTTTCAGTCCAGCACATACACTTCGCTGCGAGTGTTTTCATGCTTGAAATGCTCACTGAGGCCACAGCAAAGCAGCTCTGTGATAAATTAAGAATACAGGCTTATATGTGGTGCAGCAAGGGAGAAAGTTCTTGAGTGAAAATGTTAAAATCTCTGCCACTCTTGTCATGGATGCCACAGCCGAACACCCCTCAGCCTCTCACCGTGACAGCTCAAACTATCAGTCCACTGAGGCCATGCCGTATTTCTGGGAAATAGGTCATCTTCACAGGGGTACAACTTCAAAGCAGCATTACAGCACAGCTCAAACACCCCATCCCTACATATTATGCTGAATCCCACTGTGTCGCTTCTCCCACTTAGTGAAATTAAGATCATTTAATAATTGTCTGCAAAGAGTAATCAAGCTGGACTACAACAGCAGAAAAGAAAATATTCTATATTCTAATGTGAACAAAGATGTTCAATTAATTTTGTTTTTACAAATGGTGATTCATCTCATGCTTTGAAAGAATCACTGGGGGCCTCACTGATTCATGGTTTGAATTATGAATAAGCTCTATAATAGGATATGTATCTAGAATACAGAATATTTATTTCAAAGATATGGACATTCATTCAAAAACAAGGTCATAGGACATTACTGACATTATCTAATCAAAGTTAGTCTCTCTTCTGTCCTTCCTCTTCATTTTAAATCAAGTTTTGTCTTTGAGCAAGATTCATGAGATTCATTAATTGAATCATGACTTTGTTTGATGTTTGCTTTTTATTTGGTGTTTTAGAAGAGGTTTATGTTGTGGACTGAACATCTGGATTTCCAGGAGCCTCGTCTTCCACAGTGGCTCTCCTTGGTCCCTGTCATCATTTGTTTCTCTAGTTCATAAATGTCTTTCCTGGTTCTGTACACCCTGGGGAAATAGTCCACTCGACATCCATCCCAGTCTCTCTGATAGATGACTTCTAATCTCCCTTACCTTGTTGAGGAGCTATTGTGAACTGCCTGGCCACTTTAATGTTCCCCTCTGGACCATGCCAGGGAGCCTGGGCTCAGCTT
This sequence comes from Helostoma temminkii, assembly GCA_900302695.1. Classification (NCBI taxonomy): domain Eukaryota; kingdom Metazoa; phylum Chordata; class Actinopteri; order Anabantiformes; family Helostomatidae; genus Helostoma; species Helostoma temminkii. Next base: position 43,941 of record OMLM01003233.1, on the reverse strand, counting down.
GACTCCCCTATCACCTCCTCACAGACACAGCTGCTGAATTGAGCTATGTCTTTTCCCTCGTTCAAAAACATGACTGAAGTCAAGCTCTGCAATATAGAAGGTAAAATTTGGAGTGGCATGTAATAACAGCTATAATAATAATAGCTGGAAAACACTTAGCAGCTCTGAGGGTAGCAGATGGTGCTATCCAGCCAGCGCAAGTTAAAACCTACTTTAGAAGTCGTATTAGACATTGCAGCCATATTTCACATAGCATATGTGTATTTAAATATATGATAAAGTCCTTTGTATTTTTTGGATCCATGACTGACCGCTTTAATCTTTAAGCAGAGTGGTTTAAGGCCTGATGCAAGACAAGTAATGTAGCAGACACCTGTTGGCAGGGATGTGAAACTGGTGTAAGGTCTTATAGTGAAAACTACCAACAGCCACCAAACGAGTCTTTGGTACCATGCCATTTGAGTGTAGGGCAGGCAGCAACACAGGCTCATGACCTCATCCATGCGAACTGCCATGTGTCCATACTGGTGAGCAGGTAGCTCATACACTACATTTTAAAGTGATTTCATGCTTTAAGGCAGGGAGGTGCATAGAAAAAAATCCCTCTGCTGACAAGCTTCTTGACTACAATTGGTAGAGCTTTGGACATTTGTGTGTTTCGTTGTATAGTGTTTATAGTATTTTTTTATAGTATTTTAGAGTTAAGGTTAAGTGAGGAGAATAATTTGAGATCCAGATCAATAACACAGTGCAATTGTACATTATTCACAATATCATACATGATATAATGCATATATGATGCACTCACATCTGCATTTGCATTAAATCAAGTGCCCCAATAGGCAACTTGTTTCCATCAGCATGCAACACACCACAACAATTAATTTGATGGAAGAGCAAACAGATCAATCAGCTGATGTGCAGTGGGAATGCCATAATATCTAATTTCCTCTGAACATCACTTAGCCAAATAAGGAAATGACTGCACCTCTCAACAAGCATATAACAGGATGGATTTAGCTACAGCCGGGCATAATCACATTTTTGCACTATTTTCCATTTGGTTTTAGCTGGACACTAATGATTTCCCATGCTGCTGAGCTGAGCCAGCTGCAGCAACAAGTTTCTTTATCATCCCGCTGCCTGTGTCGGATTACTTCCCCCTCTGTTCTGTGCACTGGACACATACAGTAATAGTGTATTTTATCTTCAAGCTGTCCTCATGACAGTCCATTACTGAGCTGTAAATAGTTTACTCTCTTATTGATTAGAAATAACCATAAATCCACTTAATCTGAGTGGTGTACATTAAAATTGTCCAATTATCTGAACCAGTCTTCAAGCAGGAGTTACACACTGTAAATCCTTGTTCTACATTAGAAGTTCTCCAACTGCTTGGCCACAGAGGGAAAGACGAAAGAGACGAATACAGTATATTCCAGTATTCTAAAAACAGGAAATTGGTTACTGGTCTGTCTCACTGATTTGTTTACCAATGAAGACACAATCAGCAGCTGCAACACACAGCTTAGGGAGGCAATTTCACCCATTTTTACTATTCTTCCTGTGATTTTATTTTGAGGAGTCAAAGGATACACACACACACACACACACACACACACATATATGTATAGATATGTGTATATACATTATGGCATCATCTGGAGGAGTTTTTCTGTGAGAAAACGTCCTCCTACAGCCTCTGTAGTATGAGTGACAAGATGGAAAACTCATCCCGGTGATGTCATCAGTAGTTTTTCAGCCACAGGAAGAGAGATATTTTATATACAGTTATTATATTCAAGTTATAAAAAATATGCTTCCCAAACTAGAACCAAAGGTGAGTTGAATATCAGTTAAGTTGGCATGTAATATCTAAACACACAGACACAACACACATACTTAATTACACTGTGACTCCCTATTTTTAAAGATATCATCAGATACTTAGAAACCACAGAAGAATAAATAAAGCCCTTCAGAATAAAGCTAGAATTTGCCTAGGATTCTTTTTTAATTTTTTTCTCCTCAGTATGAAAGTGAATTGATAGTAGTCAGTTCTGGATACTGTAATAACTGTAATGTGCCAGATATGCATACTAAATAGGAAATACAGATTGCTGTAATATGTAATCGGCTAAAAAAACAGAGATCAAATTGTGGCCTCACAGCCCAAAGTCACAAGCCATGTAACAATGCTGAATTCAAAGAATTTCTCATGGTGCTTTATTACAGTGATCAAAATTTCATAAGGACAAACCCTGAATTCAGTTCAGGTCATACTAAGCTGATAAAATGCTAACACAATCAGCACAGATACATAACAAGTCTAATGATAACACAATTCATGCAACATTTCTCTAAAAATCCTTATATAAATTTAAATTATGGCTGAAAGTCCAGGAATTGCTAATTCTGACATTGCTCTAAATACATTTTTCACTAAAGCTCTGTGCAAAATTCAGCTTCGGTAAGGGCTTTCCAGGAGGGAAACTATGTGTAGCCTGGTGGAGCTGGCATATATATCTTCTACAAAGAATAACTGCTGAATCTTCCAGTACATTACAGCTGAAGAGAAGCTATGTAGTAAGCCCAAATTGAAATGGCAGCAGATAAGTCAGTGAGGAAATGGAGTTTAATACTGGCTGATGTGGTAGAAGAGACTGTGACTACATTTGAGGGGAGCAGCAGACTACAGTTGTGGATTGTGGAATGATGAGGAAGAGATGGTGTAAGGAAGAAAGGAGATGGGTGAAGCTGAACAAGAGAGCACGCCACTAAGTTTTATTGTGACATGTTTGCATGTGGGTAGATAGATTCCGTGTGTGGCAAAACAAGGGCTCAAAAATAATCTAAAACACGCAGAAATAATCTAAAACACACTGCCTCCTCCTCTTTTGTATACATTTAATAGTTGCATATTTTTTCTGGTGCCACAAAATGTGCATCCTTTTGGCCATTAATATTTCTTATGACTATACATGTGTCCATGAATTCAGCTCAAATGAAGCATAGACCCCCTCATGTCCTGAGAAATGTGAAATTATTTGTGTACCCTGTGTGTCTAAATCCATATGGGATGAATTTTACGGCATAAACACAAGACATGTCTTTTTCCTATAATAACAATCCTTTAGTAATTTTGTCTGTTTTTACATTTTCATCACTTTAATTGCTTGACAACAAAAGTTATCCTGAACTTTCTCTTTTCATCAATCTCCCTTGCAGCCCATTTGCATGCAAGCAAGAGACCAGCGTGAAGTCAGGTTTTAGTCAATGCTGGCCAATTAGCTGACCTCAAAGCCTTCTGATGGATTTTCCCGTAAACAAAGAGTAAACAATAATTAAATTCAGAACATGTGAACAAGCTATGCACAGCAATCATTTAAAAATATCTACATATCGAATACAACAATGCATTTATCCAACTTTTCCCGACAATGGCCAGCTCCCATTGGTCTTTAGATCGCATCTCAAAGAATAACAACGAGACACTAAGCGTTCTCCGCTAACCATTCATCAGAAGTCAGCATATTAAAGAAAATTAAACAGAAAGCATTTGTCCATCAAGATCCTCAGAAGGGGCATCGGGACCCGCTGCTTCCTTCATGCCTGTCCAGCTGCTCTTAAAAGCAGCCAGCAGTATTTTCTGTCAAGAGCAGGAGACTCACCCATAAACACAGACATTCCCCCACAGCGTGCCATGCATGCTAAAAAGGGCCTCTTACCCTTCTGCAAGGAGTGCTGGTGTCTATCTTCAGCTGGGTGGCTATAAGGACAGACATGGTGAAAAGTGCCACTTGCCTTCCTCTCTCGCTGTGCTCACACTTGCACTGTGAAGTTGTGGCTGCTGGAGGTGTCTGAGAAGTTCTCCCCCTGCTCCTCCTTTTCTCCCTCCTCGCCTTCCTTCCCCTACAGCCAAGGGAGAGGATGACCCGGGGGTCCAGGAGCGCGATCAGAATGTCTCCCTCTCTCCTCGCAGGGTGAATCAATCACACAGATGCTGGCATTACCTCCACAGGGGGGCGACAGGGTGAGACGTGAGGGAAGGGGGGGCGTTCATCTCCTGTGCTTAGACTGCTCCAAATGCCACTTATCTCTCCCATCCTTTCCTCCTCTCTGGCTTGCTCGCTCCCTCTCTTGCAAACGCTTAAAGTATCTCAACAAGACTTTTCCCAGCAAATACAGCAAGTGCAACAGTGTGAACAAATTAGACTTACGCACATACGGTGTATATAAACAATAGACACAAATTGTTCTTCAGCACGTCAGTACCAATATTGCCTGCTAGGCATGTTCGCTTTCAATAAGTGTGTGTACAGAGGTGTGTGTGTGTTTTTTTTTCAAACTAAGTGTGTGTGCCGACATTACCGAGGAATGGATCAATTTAGTCAGCTTTGCAGCTGGGTTGTGATTAAATGCAAGTAATATTTATCCTGCCTGTCCTCTGCATCATAAAACATCCTCACTCACTCACACACACACACACACACACACACATCAAGCCGTGCTTACAGGACAGGAAACTGGCACAAGATACACTGCTGCCTTATATATAGTGTTTGTGCCCTGTGTATTGAATCCCAGGGTTGAAACTGAGTAACCAGTTCATTAAACCAGCCACAGCCGAGGGAATGACTTTCATAAAACTAGCAGCAGTGACATTTCTAAGTGAAAGGACTCTATCAAATTGCAGAAGTGTCTCAAGTTTACACTTTGCAGTTGGGAAGGTGGAATGTAATTTAACATTCAGTTGTTAAATTGTGCACAATGTGCACAAATTTTAATATGACCTTGCCAAATTATTAATTGGAAAACTGAATAACGTAAATGTTCTTGTTTCACAGCCCTTCAAAAATACTATTTAAAATCAGATTTACACAGACACATTTATTTTCAACTGTGACTCAAGGACCATTTATAAACAGTTTTCCTCAAGCTCATATTTATTATGTTTATTTGCACACAGGCAACAAACTGACAGCAGCAGATGACAGAGAGCTACACTTTGCTAAATGTAGACAGCACAATCATAGAAGATACAGTAACTATAATTTACAACACAAAAACCAAAGACCACATCTGTAAAGATATGTTTTTACATGGTAATTAGGGCAACACGTGAAGTCATATTCTATATTGAAGATATATAGGAACAAAAGTTTATATTTTCATGTACACCACAAGAGATACAGTTTCATTTGAGAGAATAATTGCTCTGGTGACTGTACGAGGGAATAATAAAGTCTTCTGAGTTAATACAAGACATGCTGGTTGTAGTTAACGCCACTGCTGTTAACAAGCTGATTTTGTGCCATGACATTTCTCCAGGGTCCCTTAAACAAGCCCCTGATTGGTTATCTTCCACATTAATTTCTGTCACATTTACAGCCATGACATACACTCCTATGATTATGAACACTGCTGGCTCACAGTAAATCACTGTAATTGCAATTAGTGTAAAAGGTCAGTGCCGTTATTGCTGTCGAGTACAGAGGTGATGTGGTGTTTTATCATACTGATGTAAGATTAACAATGCAGGGCTTGCATTTTTTAACTTATTTACTTTTATTCCACAGCACTACTTACACTAAACTGATTTCCTCCATCTGTCAGCTCCTGCTGATTTGGCAGAAAGTGAGCTGCCATTAAGGAATTTTTAAGACCTGATGTCAAAACAACATTATTAGTAATTTCTATGATCAATGTCACAGGCAAAAGTAAGAAGACATATTAGTTTATATCAGAATTTATATATATACTTATACTATCCCAATGACCGTGTGCATCTTGGTTTCTTTAAATCCTGCATATCATCATATTCAGGGGAAATGCCTCAAGCATATGGTTCTGTAGATCCACAGAGAAAGCTGAATTTATTATTCAATACTCCAGACAGAATTAAAGCATCAGTTTAGGTTTTGACTTATTTAAGAGTATCTCTCCTCCTAACTGGTGTCTCCAGCTGGCTGAATTAAATTGATAAATCATAACGTGGTCAATAAATAAGGCTGGTAAATATCAAACCAAACAGCTCGATAGGACTGCAAGGAGCAGTCATCCCTGATAGCATGTTCCTGATGCGTCTTTTATGCAGCAGCAATATACTGAACACGCAAATATGCTGCACGGTCTGAATTAAGTTCTAGTTAAGTTCTCAAATTGAGACATACTGTGATCATGTGCTGTTCATACTTCATACTTCAGACATGTGCACTAGTGTTTCATTGTTTGAATGTCTGAATGTGTAAATTAAACTCAATTCACACTTTTTCTTTATGTCCTTGGCCCAGCTCTGATCTTGACCTTCAGCCAGACCAAACTACCTATCCCTGGCAATTTGACTGAAATACCCCAAGCACTCGTCCCTGTGGATCCCAACGATTCATATCCCTGTACTTGACATGCTTCTCCTGCTTCTCTTTGAGCTCAGAAAAGGGCAGTGGTGCAGAGATATGAATAGAGAACACAACTCTGGTTGTCAGAATAGGAATGACTGCAGCAGTATGTGCACATCGGGCAATGACGTGTCTTTATCAGCAAAAGGCAAATGGGTTTACAGTAGACAGAGCTCTATCTGTCATCTGTTACAGGTGGTACAGATGAACATGCACTCCAGGTAGCAATGCAACAACATAATTGGGTCCAGGATAAAGAGCTTTAGGTGTTTGAGGGTGGCTGGGAGATGCGCAATCTGGACAGCTTTCATAAACATGGCTCTCATCTACAGCAAACCTTCCCTGGAGAACCAAACCACAGCACAGCAGTTAGCGGTGACAAATGATGCTGCTGAATGGTGCTGTCCCTTGCTGCTGGGCGTTCCTGGCTGTTTCTCTGTCTCAGAATTTCATTTCATTGAACAACGTGCTATTGTTCGTCACTGCATTATCACTCTCAATAGGGTCACTTTAATAAAATAAACAGATGGGAACAAAATGTGTGCATACTGTGTGTGTGTGTGTGTGTGTGTGTGTGTGTGTGTGTGTGTGTGTGTGTGTGTGTGTGCGGGCATCAGGAAAATGAAAGTCATTTTGTAATGGCTAATAGTGGCTGTGGGCAGCAATACAAACATTTTAAACAGGCAATTCAAAGTGCAATGGTTTAATGCAGAACTACAGACGGCTCACTAGATGAATACAGAATGCTTTTCAATGGCATTTCATACGTAGATATTCCTGCTGCATACAAATCATTTCAA
>OMLM01003233.1:14999-36723 GCA_900302695.1 Helostoma temminkii | reverse complement strand
TAAAAGTTTGTGTGCACGATTCTACTCTGAGGAACCTAAACATTCAGCTCAGCTTGCAAGTAAATCCCTGACACACACTTTCAAACTATTCTCATAGAGGTTCACTCGAAACTAACCTGACCAAACAGACTAGAGTTATGATCATTTTCTCTTTTGAATAACAACATGCAGCATGACCTCACAGACAAATTTATAAAAATATGTTACAAACTTGATATGTTTGCTGAAATGCCATTTGTATCTTGGAAACAGAAAGCGGAAAGTCATCTGACCGACTGCCTCTTAGTCTCTCAGTAAATGCAAATGACAGAAGTCTAGTCTAGACAATAAAGGTACTGGCCTCGAAAGCATCAAGCACAAGGCAACACCAGCGGCAGCCAGCACAATGATGAAGTGTATTTTCTGCTCTTTGGTGTGAGAGATACAAATGAATGCCAATATCTGAATTGAGGTCTTGTCTAAATATGATTAAATGATGCTGCGTAATCTATTCCATTCACTATAAATGCATTTAAAATTGCAGTTCTGAGATGTACTTTAAATTGTGAGTTAAAATGATGAATGAAAGCTTGTTGTGGCTCCGTGGCAGTAGAAGTTAGTTAATATAGTTGCAGCTACCAAAAAAGATAATAGAACCTGATTAGTTTCTACTGAGCACTTTTGAATCTTTTGGATTTGTGTATCCTTTTGGCATTTTTTTTCATTTTGAAAACAGTTGGACATAATCTCCACAGAAAACATCAAAATATAAATGAAAAATAAATGTATTTTTAAATTTGTTAGGGGAAAAAAGCTGTCCAAACCTGCGTGGCATTGACACAATGACAACTCAACCAGGAGGTCATAGTAGAACCCAGAACAACATCTAAAGAAGTGCAACCTCACTTGCTTCAGTTAAGGTCACGACTCAGCTATAAGAAATAGACTGGGCAAAAATGGCACCATGAAAGAAAGCCCCTGCTGACCAAAAAGAACACAAAGGCTCGTCTCACATTTGCCAAAGAAAAATCTTGATTATGCCCAAGAATTTGGGCAAATATTCTGTGGACTGATAAGACAAAACTTGAACTTTTTGAAGATGTGTTTCCCATTACATCTGGTGTAAAACTAACACAGCATTTCATGCCCAAAGCTGAAGCTGCAAAGCTTCAGGACCTCTGAATGGCTCAAAAAACATAAATTAAGTGTTTGGAGTAGCACAGTCAAAGTCTGGACTTAAATTCAATTGACATCTGTGGCATGATCTTAAACAGGCTGTTGTCCAGTGCGGCGGTTTTCTCTTAATAAATGAAACCATCATTTAAAAACTTTTTAAATGATGAAAAAAAACTTTTAAAAAAAGCATTTCCTCAGGTTATCTAGGTGTAATATTACAGTTAGTTTGAAAATCTGAATAATTTCAGTACGGCAGATACGCAAAAAGAAAAACATTCTTATATAAATGACTTAACTTTAACATTAAACCTTCAATGTCCTTGATGAAATGGTATGGTTACAAGTGATATCTAATAACATAATGAGATTAAAAGCTTGAAATGCCATAATTGTAGTGGCTAATGAGATTTTGACACTTGTATATGAAGAGCAGCAGTTTTATTTCTGGCTGTAACTTAGAGTTAATTTTCTAGCCAAGTGCTAAACCGATGGTTGCTGCAATTTTCCAACACATCTATTAAAGAAAAAAATGAAGAGAAAAAGGGCAAGAGGACAAGAAAAAAGGAAACTAATGACTATAAGTGTATGCATGTAGGTTCAGTAAGTCAGTTTTCAAGGCAAGTTCATAATAACTGAGAAGGGGTAATGTACTTTAGTGAAGTCATGTATGCATTTTTCTCTAAATTTGATCTGTCCTGAGAGAAGGGTCGGCAGCTCAGATATCCACAGCCAGACTTAATGATTTCTTTTCTATGCAAATTGACCACAGAATTTGGTAAGAATTAATAGCCCATGTCCGAGAGCATGTAAAGAGTCAAAAATTTGTCACAGAAACTTAAGCATTCAGGATGAGAAAGAATCCTTTTACAGTTTTCAGCTGTACGATGGAATGGGAACGAAGTAACTCTTCTCATTTTAGTCATGAACTCTGCATGAACAAAACTTACTGTGAACCTTTAAAACCAGGTAATTAGAGTAAAATCTGTCAAGTTGCCAGAGCATGTGTCCCTGTGCCTCCAGCAGAGGGCAAACTAAAACCAGCATGTCTCGATGGGAACTGGGTGACTGCATGAGTCAGTCTATACCTGGAGCACTGGTAGTTGGGTGAATCCCCATAGAAATTTCCACATTTGATTAAACTAAAGGAATACAGTATGATCTGACACAATACATGCAGAGCTGGCAGATCTAAATCTGATTCATTTAAAAATGGCATACTACAGGTCTGAAAACATGTCTGGTGTGACCTGCCCCCTAGAGGCAGACAGATTTGTCACATTCTTTTTTATATCTCAGCTCCTCGGAGTATCACACGCTGGGAAACTTGATTCATTCGTCAGCATATTTGTATCATCTGTTGAAACCACAACCGATGTATCCTCCTGTGCTGTAACTTTGGAACTTGTATGTGAGTGTTGCTCAGAAATGACATTATGGGATTTATGGGATTATACGATTTCCCCCTTTATGGGTAGATTTCATACAATCTGGCAGATATATAGTAAAAGTGGGAACTTGGTGTTGAAATGATACCCATACTACAGTCAGGACACTATAATTGGTTTTCACGTGGAGAAACAGTGCACAAACTTTCACAAGCATTTATCAAATGACTTGGAGCAGTGAGTTTTAATTTCTAAAAAACAAATGGAAAACTTCTGATAGTTGATACCAGCAGATTTATTTCACATTTGTGCCCCTTCTTCCTTCCAGAAAACCCCTGATAGGCCTAACAGATGGCCTAAATAAATTAGTGACAAATATGATAAAAAAGTGGCAGCATACAGCATTTGTGCTGAGACCGATTTCACACAAAACGATTTCTGCATCTGATCTGGAAGAAAGTGGCCAAAGTTAGAATCACCGCACATCAACATCTCTGTAAGATGTAACGCGACTCTGTAAGTGCTGAAGCTGAGTCCCCACAGAAAAGGAAATAAAATCGTCTCCTAGCGCATCAGTGCGCGTTCAAAAGTACCGCAAAAGCAATGGCTGGCGTCGTTAAGTATAAATTACCTTGTGTCCTTTGGAGGACCCCCTACGGTAGGTTCCGGCACCTGCTGATGAGTTCATGGTCCCAGATAGCAAAAATCTGCAACGCAAAAATATTCACATGAAGCCGAGCAGACGATCAACTTTGCTCTCTCTCTCTCTCTCTCTCTCTCTCTCCCATGCACACACTCATCATGCACACACTCATCATGCAGCCAGTAACCACGACAGTATCTACACTTTTCCCCACTAAAACCTGTGAATTAAAAAACGCTTCATACATTTGTTCACTGACAATAACATGCGGGCCGAGCTTCAGATATTGCAGCAGCATTAAATGGCACCTACCTGTGGTGATGCTGTTTTAAAAGTGTTAATCCAGTGGTTAATCACAGGGATCTCGTCGCGCCCTCCCTCCTGTTTGTGGTCTGTGGTCCACAATGTGCGTTTTGGAAGCGCGCTGGCAACAAAAAGACAGATGATGAGCACAAAGTTTCCTCAAGGTGACAAGTTACCGCGATTTCCGATCAACAACTTATATAGTCCTAAAAAAAAGAAAAGAAAAGAAGAAAAGGAAGCGAAGCAGCCGCTTTATCAGCAAACTGCATGTGTTTCTGATCCCGCAGCGAGGATCCACTGAAATCCCCAGCGTCCGCGTTTAACTGTGCAGCGTGAATCCACTTAGTTGAATAGGAGCCTGTATTGGTCGCCTCATCGCCACCTTTTTCAAAAGTTCACGCACCGTCTACTCTGTCAAAACAGTTAAAAGCGCTTTTGTGGTCCCTAAATTCAGACCAGCATTTATAGCTTCTTCTTATCTGCGGAGGTTTGGACTGAGCTTTCATAACTCGTTTGAGATTGTTGGTGTGTCTGATCGCGTTATGAGCGGACATCAGCATAACCCTTCGCGTCTTTTGCCCCCAGCCGCTGTTTGAAGACAGAAACCTCCGCATGGCGTTTAGAGGCTTTTAGCGGTGGGTGGTGATCAAAGCTGAAAGTGGATGTCACCCTCTGGCCTGTCAGCGGTTAATATTTTCCATAGGTCTAATGAGGCAGGGGATCCAAACGAGTTCATTACAGAGAGTAGTTTGAATTTAGTGGAACCGCAGGGAGCTAAGTGGCGGAGCTCTCTGCAAATACTAATGATCCGAGGCTGGGGAGCTTTCTCTAACTTCAGCTGCAGCTAATTAGGAGGAACAAGAGACAGACTTTTCCTTTGTTAACAAGATAAATATGATTAATATTTAGTTAGAGATATTTGTGTAAATCCTTTGAGGGGGGTGTTTTTCCTGTTATGTCATTCTTTTTCTTCTGCAGGCTGAAATGACACTGAGATACTTGACTGATAAGGATGATTGTTCCGAGTAAAATAAAGTCTGTACCATAACCCCAACTTTCTTTCTTGGTTTTATATTTGCTGCAGTGCATTCGTGATGGACCACAAATAATAAAATTCAGGATATAATAACCAAAGATACAGTTTTAAGAGTCAATAGGGCAACATAAAAATGCATCTCTTTCCCTGTAAGGCAAATAATAAAGAAGAAACAACAAAGCCAGACAGGATGTGTGATTTTTGTTGGGTGCCATAACTGTGTTAATGATAACTTCCCAGTCCCAAGTGAAAATGTATCAACATTTCATGTTAAAATAATTCTGATTTTATGATATTACAGCAACGCATGCATGCATGAGACAGGAGGAAGTATTCAGAAGTGTGTGTGACAGAGGGCTGAGCAGCATGGAGGCATCCTTCATCTCAAAGCCATCATTTACAGATCAGCAGTATGGACAGCAGCCAGGCTGCTCTGTGGTGGTGTTAATGGAAGAACAGGCAAGGAGCTCTGTAGCCACAGGAGACCAATTACAGTTGTTATATTGTTGTGGAAATGCTCGAGTCGAGTAGAGGTTTCAGACCAGGAACTAAAACCAGTTACACTGAAACCAGATAAATTGGAAATCGGTTAGATCAAATAGAGTGTGGGAGGCTGAGTGGAAATCTGCATAACAAGTATGTTTCATGATGCTCCTCTCTTGTTGCCTCCCTGTTTGTGTTGACAATCCAACGCAGTGGTTAGACAGACAGTCAATGTCTGAGGCATAGAAGATTGTGGCGCACATTCACCAAAGTCACTGTTACTCTAGTCATTTGCAGTTGTGACTCATCTGGATAAGCATCAAATATTTTTTTAAACACTAGATGCAATTTTAAAAAGCAAATTAGGTAATTTTCTAATTCCCTGTTTCTTTCTACGTGATAATTAAGATGAACACCCCAAATCAAATGCTACATTTACTGGTTTGTTTCCAGACTTTCTCTTTGGTAAAGTTTTGAGCAGAACTGTGGTGATAATGACGGTAATAATAATCATTATCCTCCAAGAAGACTTCATTTATAATTAATTATGCCTTCTCAGATAACTGTGCCATCATGTCAGCTGAGTGATTATCTCTATTGAATTACATCTTTATAACAAGAAATCAGCTGACTATTACAAAGTATCAGTGTTTCCAAGATCCTGTTATCAATATGGCATTTCCTGTGAAACCGTATGTGAGAGGGCTGTGAATCCTGTGCTGCATTTTCAGATTGTGTTTCACTCTCTGAAGTCTATAAGCACTTTATTTAGATTAAGCTAAATATGCTTCAGACATAAAAAGACACAGCGCAGCAGGATGTGCGTCAACCATCTAGATTTGCTTTTGTTTAATCTACAAAGGTAACACTGCTTTTATAGTAGCACTACAGCACTGACATAAGTAAGAAAAGTAAGACTGGAATTTTTGACCGGTTTAACAACGATTTTAATCTTAGGAGAAAGTATACAGATTTCTTAGGCAAGAAAAAATTCTACATGAGATTCATGAATTTAGATGCAACTTATTTATTCCATCATCACCACTGAAACAGCAGTCTCAGCATAGTGTAACTCATCGACATCTTGTTGGAAATACATTTTTTCTCTCGGTTGGCTTTCTTCCTCCTTCATTAAAATACTGAAAAAAGTTCACAACATGAGGCAATAGATACATTTCTGCTCTGTGCACCAACGATTTAATGGGCCTGAGGATCTCAGTGGTTGGAATTGTACATTTTGGTGAGCTCTAGTGGCAAAGCCAAACCCTATAGTGATACTGACCTGAATGACCAGGGGAAGCAGCACTATCAGCTTAAAAGGCTCCTTCTCTTAATGATGTGTGGGCTGCTGAAGGGCTAACATGAAGTTAGACCGACATAAGCCTAAAGACATACAACAGTAGCAATACCCCTGCCCTTGACATTCACTTCTACTCCTTCACTTTGCCTGAAATTACTTAACACAGTTGCCAGCAGAGACATGGGTCATATGACACCTCTAAATCCATTTGTAGTGCCCGCCTTCGAGAGGAGCACTTTAGAGGGTGAGCCAAGACAACTACAAACACGTAAAAGCCGTATTACTGTAAAAGTTAAAGTTGTTCAAGTAAATATGCTTTATTCGAAAAAAAACACAGAGAAATAGAAAATAAACATAAGATATGTAAAAGGATAAGGTTGTGCATTTCTATATATCTGCATCTATATCTATATACTGTAAACAAAGTCATTAAAATAACCAAAAACAACAACACTAGTCTTGTTTCTAAATACCGTCTGACTGGCTGTCAGTGTCAGTATCTGTTCTTTCTGAATCTATAAATGTATTTCAAATATAGGGCACAAATGTAAACCTTTATTTTACAAAAAGGGCTGGACAACTTTCTAAAACATCTTGGTACTTGGCACTCAAACTGGAAGTGTGGAATTGTTGGGGATTTTTATAGACTGTAGATATGGCAGATATTTTTTGTTGATTTTACACACCAGGATTTTAATATTTAGACAGTGTTTATTAGGAAAATTAATACATTTTTGGTTTCAGTCTTGTTTCAGATTTGAATAATATTGAAAATCAACAGATTTATCCTTTAAACAAGTATTGACTAAATAAATAAACTAAATTTTTTTGCCAATAGTTAGAAGAGAAGATCAGTACTACTCCCATCCTGCAACCATACGTTGGAGCTGGTTAGCTTAATTTATTAACTGAAACTGAGACTGAAAACTGAGAAAAACAGCCAGTTTCACTAACTAACATCTTCTTTGTTTCATCCATACATCAATGTGTAATAAGCTGTGGTTAGACAACTTCTCGGAAAGAAAGGAAAAAATATATTAAAAAAACATATATCCCTCAAAAAGATGAGCTGTTCTTTTAATCAATAACAAAAAAGAGACATTGATACAATGTGTTACCTTCCCCCTAACCTTAACTGTCACAGCAACATGACTACACAATTCTCGCATTACACTTGACCTAAACCTAAGTCTTAACCCTCAAACTTCAAGCTGTTCTTTGAAGGACTCACAAACAGGAGCATACACACACACACACCCATACACACATCACAAAGGCACAGCCTGCCTCACATTTCTGGGTCAGTTCTCAGATTTCTAGTTGCTTTATCTCAGGTAGTGGTTTGGAGCGATCTGCAGACTTTGTATTGTTAGCTGTGCAGCTTCACAAAGCTCCTGTTTACCACTCCACTGAGATCCATACAGTAATTACAAAAGACCCTAGCACGGCAACATCCTCATTATTTATATAGAAGGAGTGAACAGACAGCATGCAGGATGTAGTGAAGCTATAAGATAAGATAAGATGAGATATAATAAGACAAGATAAGATAAGATAAGATAAGATAAGATAAGATAAGATAAGATAAGATAAAATAAGATAAGATATACCTTAACTCTGTGGTAAATGGTCTGTAGTCCCCAAAATCCTGGTACCACACAGGATGTCCTCCACAGCTTTGGCACTTTCCCCAGCTTCAGGCTCAGACCAAACTTGTGCAGCAATATGCCGCTCAGCTGGTCTGCACAGGACTTAAGGAGCCTGGAGCTGATACAGTCAGGGCACACAGCCTTCCTCGCCTTGATCTTCCTGTGCTCTTTCCTTACCTGTGCTTCTGTCAGGGGCAGTATGGGACGGGGGGAGTGGGGGCTAGGAGGAATTGGCAGGGGGGTTGAGTTAGCAAGAGGTAAGAGAAGTGTGTTGTGAGCTGGCTGTAAGCTGGGGCAATGCAGAGAGAGGTGAGACTGGAGCAACTTGCTGTGGGTTCAGAGGAAAGGGCTTGCAGCTGGGGAGACTGGGTTGGAGCAGGGGTGGGCATCTGATCAAATCTTTTGAAAAATAGATTCAGGTCATTCACCCACTTCTGGTCACCCTCACACTGGGAACTGTCCACATACATGTCTGTATATTAAATTTAAATCATATATCTTCCTCTCTTTCTCTGGCACCTGACAGACAGGGAACCCTCTTTTGTGGAGCTATTTATTTATTGAACTATGTACAGAAAATACAGATATGATGACTTGCTGTTGAGTGAGATGGCCTGCATCAAAATAAACACTTGTCATCTCTCACAGTAGGAAAAGCTAAAGAAAAGAAAAGACCCACAAACAAATGTACGAGTAACAAATGTTTTCTATGCAACTAGAGGATATTAGTGACGCTCAATTACAAGCAGTATGGCAATTTGTTGTCAGAGTTTCATGGGTACCCCGCATGGTCAACATTCATCATATAGTGTATATGACAATTTTGTGTGTGTGCATGTGTGTGTGTGTGTAACAGGGAGAAAGAGAGAGAAAGAAAGAGAGAGAGAGAGAGAGAGGGGAATTCCCAAGCCAGAGACAATGTTGTGTTGTATTACAGTGTATTACAGGCATAAATCATGCCATTAGTGGCTATGCTGTTTTACAGTGCCAGAAGGAATATGTTGGCCCAGATTAATCTTCAAAATGAGCCCAATTCAATAACCTCTATGGTCTATGTGCAAACTGTCATATTCTATTATAGAATTTGTCATCACAAGGATGAGAGGAGACAGATGTGCAAAACAATCCTGCAAGAGATTAGATTTGGACACATTTGTGCGGGATCACAACACTGTTTTTTGAGCTGAGGAGCTAAGCAAACAACATTATGTGCACACGCTCTGAGTAAGTGGTTGTCATGTAAGGTACACGCAGCATGGATAAAACAACCTAGAATGGCTCTAAAATGATCTCAACTACAGGTGTCAGGAGGTCAATATGTTATCTACGCTGGAATCAGATCAACACAGAAAGGAAACCACCATTCTAATTCTGTAGCTCCATGATGCAGACACCCACCTTCATGCATCACCTTGGCAGCACATTAAGCCTTATGTGCTTTATGAGGCAGGATTATGAAGGGAAAACTGAGCCAAATATCTCACGTTGACAGAAATACTCTGCACACACAAAGGTCTACATATTCCCGCTGAAAAACAATTACTCATCATCAAAGCCTTGTGCCTCTGCATGCTTTTGTTGTTTTGACAAGGAAAGGGGCACCATTCATCACTATGAATGGTAGGACACACTGAATTTTCACTGTACTTCAGCATATTCACCCAAAGTCAGGGCTTCCAAATCTTTGGCTTTTAGACAGTGATGATTCATGGTTCATGATTTATGATTCTTTGCGCTTCAAAAACAAATCTTTCCTGCGTGTGTATAAATTTCACTGCTAAGATGGTACTCTATCAAACAGTTAAACAAGTCAGTAGCATCACACCACGTCATCCATTTGAAGTTATCCAAGTAGTGGATGAGTAGTGAAATGTTTCAACCTAACAGAAAGAAGCCATGCTTTAACTTCCAGACCGAGTCTGAATAAAATTTTCCTCTTGTTATAACATACTGCCTGACTCACATTCACAATTCCACCACATTAACTGGTTGCAAGATCAATCTCAGGGGTTATGAGCTATATTGGATTTTTTTTCAGACATGGTTTACTTTGTTGTTGTTTTTTAATCCATGATCTTACCTGTTAAAGACCCTAACAAGAGTGAGTTTGCATCCCTGCAAGGCTGTGTTTACATGAACATTTACATTTAGAAGTGGACATTTAGTCATTTGGCAGATGTTTTTATGAGTAACGAGTGAGGAACACACGTGAGTTCAGACCCTTAATATGATGGTCAACCCCTGTTGGCTCATTCTGTCTCCACAGCCATACCCACACTCTGTATTTTAAAACAGAGATACTAAATGCTAACATCCTCACAGTAACAGTGTTACAAATCCCCTTTGAGGACGCACTAGGTGACAATGGAGGGTAAAAACTCCCTTTAACAGGAGAAACCTCAAGCAGAACTAGACTCACAGTGGGTGGTCATCTGCCTTGACCGGCTGGAGTGAGAGAGAAACAGAGAGAGAAAAGAACAACACAAGTATGAGGAAAAACACTGGGTAGGTTGGTAGGGCCAGTATGTGCACACTGGAAACATAGCTCTGAGGGCAGAACCATGACCATAATTATGAGTGACAAAATGTTGTGTCAGTCTTTCTAGTACATACATGTTGATGACCAACAATAGTTTGAGTGAACCACTGACAAAGGGATATGATGACGCTCTGTTCTACTGCTCCTATGGCTGGTTGAAGAAACTTTCATCTATAATCAGGTGCCACAGGCTGTTTATTCCATAAATTATTTTTGGAGTGATTTCCACTAAGCAGATTACTGAAGACTTTATTGTTTTATGTCTCAGATTATATTTAACATTTTAAACTGCAGGAGGATTTTTTTAGCTGTTTCCAGGCAGGGCGGCACGGTGGTGCAGTGGTTAGCACTGTCGCCTCACAGCAAGATCACACATCTTTCTGTATGGAGTTTTCATGTTCTCCCCGTGTTTGCGTGCATTCTCTCCAGGCACTCGGATTCCTCCCACAGTCCAAAGACAAGCAGTCAGGTTAACTGGGGACTGTAAATTGCTCGTAGGTGTGAGTGAGAGTGTGAATGGTTATGTTTCTCTATATGTGGCCCTATGATGCCCTGGCGACCTGTCCAGGGTGTACCCTGCCTCTCGCCCGTATGACAGCTGGGATAGGCTCCAGCACACCTGTGACCCCTATGGGGACTAAGCGGTTCAGAAAATGGATGGATAGATGTTTCCCATATAGACAGCACACTGTCTTTGTCAACACCTTGTTTACTACAATTACGTCAAATATGTGAGGCCACATAAGTTAGGTTAAATAGGTTGGTGCACACAAACCAGAAAACAATAATGACACTTTCTATTTATACTTGCAATCTTATATAACTTAGGTCAAAACACCTGGAAAAACCTTTATGAGCTTTGTGACATATGCAGTCTCACTGTCTGCCTCATCAAACTTTGAAGTGATCCCCTGATGCCCAGCAAAGAGAATTCCTGCAATTCCCTAACGGATATGGATGTCATAACTTATTCAGGAGCCTTACATTGAATCCAGCACCTGGATTTGGGATAGTTTTCTATCATTTCACTGCTTTTCCATGGATTGCCAAAGAGTCTGTTTTTCTGGCTGTTTTTTAAAAAGATTGTGAAAATAACCCAAGTGACAGCTTGTACATTACCATAATTAGTCTCTTTGATACTCCCATTTACCTTCAAGGATGTATATAGACATCAATTTCAAACAAAATAGAGGCACTGATTTATTATTTAAATTTATAGCCAGCAGGACAGGTATTGCAATGTTTTTATAAAGATTTCTCAGTTGGGCTGTGTAACCCAGCATCTTCTCCCTGGGTAACTATGAAAGGCAGCTGTGAGCAACACAAACACTAAATCACCAGTGTCATCTAGAAATATTGCTGAATAGTTGGGTGGGAATTCGCCAAACTAGATAAACTGACTACGCATGAAATGAAAACCATGTGATTTGTTTTCCATTTACAATAACAGGAAGGATGGTACTCAAGCAATCACAGGATCGAACGCTTGAGTAACCTAAATACTACCTCCTTCAATGCTACCTACTTAATTTTCTATGAAGACACACTTAATTATTGACAGATGGACTCCTCACTCTCTTCTCCAACTCAGAGATTTAGGGCAGATGCGTCTACTGGCTCAAGAAACTAGCCTATTATAAAAGGTGTATGTGTGCCCTGTTGAAATAATCCACCTGGACTGTAAAATTTTACTATAAAGGCAACCAAAGTTAACAAGGTGGAAACTGATGAAAATATAATGCAACAGTCACATTCCAACTGGTCTTGCAACTTTTAATGAAAGGTTGGGATAATTAGTGTGCTTAGTCAAACAGGAACAGGGACATCTGTAATTAGACAGTTAGCCAAACTGTATAAAAATTCCTGACGTACCTAATTTTCCCTCTCAAACAGAAATGTTTGATGGTGCACATGTCACATGAACAGCATGCAAATGTGAATGCCTTAAATAACTAGAACTTCCCACTGAACAGACTTAGTCTACAGCCCACAGGTGGTTCTTCCAGGCAGCACTTAGTGACACAGTATGGCTTTGACATCAGTGACAACATCAGCATACTACACTACAGCACTGCAGTTTTTAAAATTTTGTTCATAAGCGTTGGACAAATAGAAATGACTTAATGATGATGGTACAAAGGAAAGTTAAGTAATAACCAAAGATGAATATCAGTGGGTGTATAGAAATCCTGCAGTTTAATTTCACTTGAAACCAAAACTATTAGCCTTAGTGGTGCCAAATGAACAGCTGGACAACACCAGTGTCAGCAGGGTTCTGCATAGGGCCATGAATATCTGTATAAAATGCAATGCATTGAAGGGTTGTTGAGATATAATTTCATTCTGGAACAAAGCAGTGACCAAAAAAAGAGAGTAACTGGCATCCCTGTGAGTTGTTTGCACTGCTAAAGTTTAACATAAATCCAAACATGGACACCATGTGTTTACCATGGTAACTTGTTTTCTGTTCCAACAGCCTGTAAGATGTTTATATGTATACTGTAGTGCACATCCATAGTGGCGCTTCTATAGTGGAGTCCAATTACTGCCTGTAATGTGGCTGATTGCTATCACAATCAGTTGGTGTCTCATATTTTATTACTTAGAGAACATTCACAGATAAGTGCAGATTTTTCAGATGCAAAAAGCAATCTTTCAATAGAGGTTTGGTGAACCACTGGAACACACAGCATTTAATTGGCTCAACTGGGTTCTGGCTGTAGACTTGCAACTTGCCATCTCTCCCCCAGTGAGTGCTGGGATAAGCTCCATAAGCAGATGGATGGATACTGAGATTGTCCCGTCTGACTGCTTGTCTTTTCCACAACCTGTTAGTTATATCCAAGCACCATGTATAACAATAATTACTGAACTGGGTGTGGGAACATAGGACAGAGCAACTTCACTTTTGTATATAGATAGTTGGAAAAGAAGCAGGACAGTGTGCCTTTCAGGACCAAGGTTGAGAACCACTGCTCTAATTGTTATTAAACATTTCTCTATGATCTCTGTGCCCAATCTATGGCAGTAATGAGGAGAAATATAAATGCCTGCAAATCAATCCCAAAATACTACCCACGCTCCATCACTGCAATGTACACAAACAAGACAGCTTGATAACACAAAGTATGAGCATTTCCTGTCTAGTACTCGGTGTTACATTTGCAACAAACTGTCAAAGATTTCTCCCTTCAGCACAAGCTTATTACCAAGATTCATTTTTCTAGGGGGAGGAAAATAAATAAATATAACAAATTGCGACATCATTTGACATTTTTTTGGCATACTGATATTGGTGGAAGTGTGATCTGTGCTGTAATGTTACAGCCTTGTTCCAAAATGTACGACAAGCATAAGTGCAGTGAATAGTAAATGAATTTGGGAAACGAAAACAAACACTGTAAAAACAATCTGTCAGATTTGACTTTGACATCTTTGATTATGTATTAAATTGTCTCAAGGAGCTGTCATAATAGGTTAGGTTGAGCAAAAACATTTTAATTTATCTATGACAGCAGTGACTTTGTTTAGAAATTTAAATAAACTTTAATTTTAAAAATAAAAACCTGAAAGGCCACGAAGTTCATTATTGACCCAAGAGAAGGGAACAAATGTGAAACAAATGTAAAACTAATTAATTGCAGCTTAAGAGTCACTAAAGACAATAGTAAAGTGTGCAGAACAAGAAATGACTCAAATAACACTAAATATTAATTCAAGTCATACTTAATGCTTATTATGATCAGACATTTTTTATATAAGTTCATGCAGATCACCTCCTGATTCACTCTCCAGTCTCTTTTCACTCTTAAAAAATAGCTTGGGACATTTTCAATAACGACATTGAGAAATATGGTAATGCATTTTCTTGCCGTGAGTTAAATAAGAAAACTGAAACCACTGTCTTGCCTATGCATTAGTTATGGAGCTAAAGCCAGGGGGCAATTAGTCTAGTTTAGCATAAATACTGCAGGCAGGACCTAACGCCTGGCGTGGCTCTGTCCAGAGTTCAAAGTTTCCAAAACCCATAAAACTCACTGATTAACTCAAACTAATTTCCTTAACTTTTACACAAACAGACATGGAAACCGACAAGTTGTAGATTTATGAGTTACCACATGGATTAAACAAATGCTAGCTGTTTAACAGCAAGCATCCTGGCTTTGTACTGACTGTTGCAAAGTGACTCCAGCATTTTATATGTGTTTACGTTCGCAAAATATTCAATAAACTAACACATTTTAATTTAAAAAAACAGGCAGGTAATACTAGTATTCAAACAGTCACATTTTTAAATTGAAGGTGTGCTGAAGGTGTGTTGAACTTGGAGATTATTTACATAAAAATGATGACTATGTCATTAATAGGCTCATCCATAAAACTCTTCAGCATTGATTAGACCTCAGAAAGAATTTTTGGTGATATGCGGACTACTCCTACCATCACCCATGCTCATACCCCTCTGGTGAGTCAGACCTAAGGAGAGCTCTGTGCTGTCAACAAGGATCTTAGGATAAATCCCACTTCAATCTTCTCCGTCACATTCACTTCACTCCTCCATACAGCTTGAGGACAGAGCATCAGTTCCGGTGTCTCACAGCCCACTACTCTTTCTGCCGAGTTTATGTGTGAACTTGAGGCCTATGAATTAATCTCCTCTAGTGCTGCAGCAAGCTTGAGAAATTCCATAAAGCATTATCTGAGTCAGACAAGTGACTGGCTTCTTTATGGACAAATTAAATTTTCTCAGTTACCTTAGATAATACAACAAAGCATTTCACACACTGGGTTTCTGTTGCCGTTTCTCATGGGTGAAAAAAATCACTGCAGGACAGCAATGCTGAAAGCTCACATGGGAATGCAGCAACACGGTTTGTCTTCTTCTTAAAACAACTTATTACAACTTACTGTATAATGAGGTGAAATAATTTCTGACCCAAACCAGACAAGCATGAGATGGTCTATTGTTCAGCTTTCTTGAGGGTATTCAAAGCCAAAGCAGAGAAGCATCTAACCTTGGCTCACTGCCTGTGCCTCTGAGGAGTTAGAGAGCAGAAGACAATCCAGGATATTAGAGAACACTTCTACTTATGTATGGATACTAGTATGAAGCGTAAGACAGAGCAGAGCATGATTTAACCTTAGCCTTAATAAGGCCTCTTGGGTGTGCCTGTAAGGGAGCCCACTGTCTGCCAGCTCTCTGGGGTTTTTTTCAAAAGAAAAGTGGATGGGGTCTCTCTTCGGTCGAACAGAGGGACATTTCGAGGAAGGGGAGAAATAGAAATATTGTGACAATGAAGCACCCAAAAATGTCATAATTTGCTTGCTGAGAAGATGTTTTCATACTGTCACATCAATAAATTATTAGTGCTAGCAATCAGGATGTTGCACTGTAACTGGATCAGAGGCTATTTCAGTTTGTGCTATTTTTGTATCTTTGCCTTTAAATAAACTGTCTGGAGTCTGATTCTGGTTAATACTTGCTGGCTTTCTATGCATTTATTTTTGTCTCCGATTAGCACCTTTTAAAATGTCCTAACCCCAAATGCGTGGTATTCTTTTTTCAGCTCAATGTCTGACTTCCTATTTTGTCAATTTAACAAAGACACTGAAATAAATCAAGGAAAAAACACTGTAATATATATGACTTGCTCATAATTATGCAAAACATTATTATAAAAAATTCTGAGGTTCAAAAAATACTGTTTCACTGTTTATACACTCATGCAGGAAATAAAAAAACTGTTCATTGACATGATATATTGATTTTATTCCAAATCTATTTTATGCTTTTTTCATTGAAAATCTATGCATGCCTGAAAATCAACAAAAATATTAACTGACAGTTGTTGCTTCCAAACCATCCATCTATCCATTATCCTAACCGTGTTTCCTGTGAAGGGTCACTGGGGTGCTGGAGCTAATCCCGGCTGTCATTGGGCGAAAGGCAGGGTACACCCTGGACAGGTCGTCAGTCTAGCTCGGGGCTGACGTAAATACAGACAGACAACCATTTAAACCTATGAGCAATTTAGTGTCACCAGTTAACCTAACTACATGTCTTTGGATTGTAGGAGGAAGCCGGAGTACAGACACGGGGAGAACATGGAAACTGAAAGGCACCTGGCCAGTGGGTGGGTTCGAACCCAGGTCCTTCTAGCCGTGAGACAACAGTTCTAATCATCCATGATACCCACTTGGAAATCCCACCAAAAATATATATGTATATGTATATATTTTATGGTGTGAAAACAAAAATGGAAAACTGAGCAAAAGCCTCAACTCTCCACTTGATATGCTAATAATATATAAATATGTATATATATAATATATATAAGTTAATGACTATAGTATGGTGCTGTAAATAAAATGACTCTTGTCATAATGGACTGACCTATCTGCTTGTGTTTTTGTCCTACTTTGTCCATGTGAATGTGACTGGGAGTTTTACCAAGTCAATTCCTGTCACATTATTTATGCCTCTAAGTGGATGGTGGGTGGTTTACAGTGAATTCACTGATGTGTGCCTGCTCCATGTCATGTCACTGACTGTGTGGTCATGACTTTTGCAGAAAGTAGTGAAGCAGAGCATGTTCCTGGTTGGACTCTTTGATGATGCAACTGGTTAGCTGGAGCTGAACAGAATATTTCCTGTTGAATATGCATTTGTATTGTAATATAAATGAGTTATGATGGTTTGATAATGAGGTCCAACGTATTTTGCTTCTTCACCTTCAGTCATTCTGTAATTGTCCATGAGAGTCTTACACAACACTAGAACAGTAAAAGCTGCTGTCAAGTCACTTGTCGTCATCATCACACTTATGCACACGTGTCTTAAAAATTTGCAGAAACCTGCTGCTCCACTTCTCCTGAATAAAAGAAACTCTGTCTTGTCTGGGTAAACCTGCTAATTTGTTTTTGTCTAGATGTGAACTTCTTGGTTTCAGATATCACAGCTTGTAGACTTATTTTGTGACACCCACCCTCCTTCAGAACCCCTTCTCTTTCTCTATCCTCTCTCCCTCATAGCTCTTTGGATAAATTCCCCTATGATTATAAATAGATTCTAATTAGCTCCTCCAGCCATGGGCAATAGAATTGTTCATCAAGTAGAGACTGCACTCAAAAGCCTTTATACATTAAAGCTTGCTTAAAAGTCAAAAGAAAAGCAAACCCCTTTTGCCTACATTGATTTCCTATATTTTATCATTTCAAAAATAATTCTACAGTGCATTCAATTTTCCTCATGGTTCATAATGAATGAAAGGGTCAACCTGATCTTTATGATCTAAAGTCACACTACATTACACTAAAAACAAGTGCACTTAAATGGTTACAAATATAAATAATGTGTTTATATTCTTAAGTTTAAGTTCAACTGCTGAACTTTACTGAAGTGAGAGTAAGTGACTGATACTGTGTGTAGCCAGTGTCCATTAGTCTATCATATGATAAATAATATAACTGCTAATAATTAAATCTCAACTCTTTTATGGAACTTACCAGTGACTGTACAGTCTAAATAATATCTCGTGTACTTCTTTCTTCTTTATTCAAAGCTTGTCAAGACCAAATACATTTGATTTCTGAGATACAGCAGATTCTTTTTCTTTTACTCTCTCTCATATTCATTTTCCCACTTTTGCCTGTTTAATGTGTCCTAATCAAAGTCCTTCTAAGTTTTGTTCTAGAAAGTTTAAATTTCTGTTCTTTAATTAGACTGTAATGAACGTCTCTCTCTTTAAAGGTAAAAAAAAAACAGTCATTCCACACTGAGCTTAAACTCCCAGTTGTGAGAAGAAATTATGATGCAAATTTGTCACTGAAATATTCAAACATTTTATCTCTTTGAAATTAAAGCTTAAGATTCTATCCTGGAGCCTTTTGAAGCTTGTGTACTCTCTGTGGTTTACTATGCTCAGAGTCTAAATTTTGAAATGTATTAAAGTTTAGAAATGTGTTCTGCATGTAACCATGGAAAATAATGATCAGACTGTGCTGTGAATAAATATGAGCTGTATTGTACAATACCTCTTCTTCTGCAGACAAAGAGCCCAGTCAGCATCTGGTTTCATGTTTCTTGTTTGCTTTATCATATTAATATGATCCATCTGCTCACCTGCCAGCTGCCTGTTGTGTTATTCTGAAACTGCCTTATGCCCTACCTTAAGCTGCATCAGTGCTTTGTCTTTAAAGAAACATATATGAAAGCAGAGAAGATACATATTATTGCAATCCCAAAACTCTGTTAACGGTAGTTTAATTCTCTTTGAAGAGGCAAAACAATAATGTCATGTTTCTTACATTTTGCATGTTGTTTATATTTTCAGTAATGTTGTCTTTTATTCTTTCTTTGCACATGGGAACAGTCTTGCATTAGGCTACCCCCTGCATGTCAGAGTCTGCAGATAATAAGTAAAATGATTGAGTACGACTATAATTCAAATCAAGGAAAACCACCACCAGTATAAACAGAAAGCAATTATTTTGTGAGAAAAGCATAGCAGGTCCACTGCAGTTCAATAAGTAACACCCACATGATGACTTGACTAGCAAGTGCATGTCATTACCCTTAAAAAAAGCCAATTTTATCTTCTAGTCATAGTTCCTTGAAATTCTTTTGAAATGAATCCTTAATGCTGATAGCCAAAGGGCTTCAATTAAACTCAACAACCAGAAAGGAGCTCATTGAACATTTATCTACCGAGCATACAATAATGTTTTATTTTGCTGAAATGACTTATTGTATTAAAACTAATTTGTCTGCTAATAATTACATAAACCTACATTATAAATTTACATAATATAGATTTAGATGAGTGTGAAAAAGTGAAAAGAGTTCATAGAAATGTGAATAGGTGAAATGTTTTCAGATGGGATTACCTTCCACTGCATCATTCAACAAATGCTAAATGTTGTGGAAAACGGTGAGCAACAGCTCAGTAAAGACATACTAACACGCTTTGCATTTTTCATAGATTTCATTGTTGCTCCATTTATTTGCAGAGTGCTCATCTCATCTCTGATAGTTATACTCATGGACAGGATGTCTCTCAGATGTGTAAAAAACATCACAAACTGTTTACCACTTCAATGACTAGATAAACAATGGCAAAAGAGACACAAAAATAGGATGTTGGATGGTGAAAGGGAAAGCAGCCACAATGCATTTGTCATGATGAATCAAAATGGGTAGTTTGAGCTAATTACTGTTCCTGATGTTGTATGAAATAGAGCCATGCTGCCCTCTGTCTGTAATATACCAAAACACCAAACAAATAAACATTTCAATTTTATTGGAAACTGGTTTGGTCATTGCTTCCATGTGTTTTATAATGTGATCAAAGGCCGTTTAGACGTTTCATGTGGTGGTAAAACATGTCCCTGGTTATGTAAATCGATCTAGTTTCAATCTACAACTGCCACTAAATACAAAGCGCAAGTTTTTTGTAATACACAATTACATTTTCATGTTTTATTGTTGTAACAATTAAAAGTTTAATTGGAGAACAATCGTTACACTATTTTTTGCTATTATAACAAGTCGGTGTTTTCTAGAAAGATTTTCTATGAGGATTTTTAACACAAAGTGAAACAATATGTTAGTCTGAATTAAGTTTAATTGTAAATGATCACTCCCTTCAACTAAATAACTGTAGAGTCACCGTTTCATAATAATTACGGTCTTGACTCTATGTCAGTAGGTCTGTATCAGATTTTCACATGTGGGAATTAGGCCAACAAAAGTGTCACCAATACAACACTACACAGCAGCTTGGTGTTTCTAGGTAATTAGGTCAATGGTGGTTAGTGGTGTAATCTTACACCAGCTGTATGTGTGGTGTCTCACTTCACACTTCAGGCAACACTACTGACTAGAAATAACAGTTTTGATACCACAATATATGTCAGCACACAGTGGTACTCTTATTCATTGTCTTGACAGCAGTGGATGACTTTGATACATCTATAGTGTCTGAATAGTTACCATAGACTTTTTACCATTTTGAAAAAACAATGCTGATTTCGTAAATAATTTTGTGATCAATGTGAATCAAAGACAAATTACTACTGTGCATAAGCGTATCCGTAAAAGTGTCGACAAATTACTCACAAATGTACTAACACTGTTTTACACTACAAGTTAAAAGTCCAACTAAAGGTCCATCCTGCTAAGACAAAGAGCTTTGTATACAGTTCACATAGTTCACTGACAATGTCAATAAAACCTCTGAACGTCATATGTGTATTTATTTCTTCTCTTCAAACTAAGCATGGTGATCATTTCTGCTGAGATGATATTTTTCCTGAAGTACTCATTTCGATGTTTGGACATGATATTTGATATGCTCTTGAATATTGCATGTGTTCTGTTCTAAAATATGATACTTTATGTGTCCATCGATGGGTACGCTGTAACTAAAGCTTGAGGGACTATTTTTTATTAAGGGACTTTATAGCATATATTTGATTCCTGATGCTCTTTTTTCTTTTCTATGTTTTATTTCTTTAATTTATTGTACTTCTGTTTACTTCCCTTGTCCTTTATTCTCAATGACATGTGAGGATGTAACAGTGTAATCATTGGTATAGTTATGTTTCACTATATAGATAAATTAAAGGTTAGGTGTCTAAGGTCCTGTCCCATTTTCTACACATATATTTTCATCGAGTCATTCGGCACACCCTTTCATCTAAAGTAACTTACAAGTGAAGTACAAAGCAAGCAACAAATCTAAGTCAGGCAGAAAACATTTGAAGAAAACTTCCATGAGAAGAAGTTTTTGTTTCAAGAGACATAAGAGCCAGATAAGGCAGAAAGAATTTCTTTTTTCTTACTAAGTGCACAGAAAACTGAGGAAAAGTTCTGTCTTCAATAGTTTTTTGAAAACTGGGTATGAGTCAGTAGAGCTAGAAAGGTTGTTCCGCCATTATGGGACCTCTTTGCTTTCAGTATTTTTCTGTATGGTGTAGGGACTACTGTTGCTCACAGGTTTTAAATAATCAACGGATTTACCCTGGCACAAAGTGAAACTTTGGTGGCAAGCTAAACAACATAGCTACATATGCAGCAACCCACACAAGAGCAATGGTTTGTGAAAGTGACACCGGTTCGTGACAGAGAGAAGCGGTGTGTTAATATAAGGGGAAACACATCTCAGTAAAGGACTGGTTCAGTAACAGCTTCAGCATGTAAACTTGTTCTCATTTACCCCCCTCCATGAGGG
>OMLM01003232.1:5009-23388 GCA_900302695.1 Helostoma temminkii | reverse complement strand
TCTCTTTCTCACACGCACGCACGCACGCACGCGCGCACGCGCGCGCGCACACACACACACACACACACACACACACACACACACACACACACACACACAGCCATGTCTCACTATACTTTTGAGGACACTCATTTACATAATGCATTCCTTAGCCCCTTATCCTGGTTTAGTGCTAACCATCACAACTAAATGCCTAATCCTAAACTCTATCCTAACCCTAACCAAAATCTAAATCTAACCTTAAACATGACATTCAGAGCCCTGAATACCTTCTTTAAACTTCCAAAATGTACTTGCAAGAATAGCATGTGAACAAAAATTGTCCACACAAGGAAGTAAAGATATACACTAAATAGTAACACTATCTCTCTTCACAGCATATGGAGAGCTACAGGTCAACTATGCACTAATCGTATTTGTGGTATGTACACTGACAGTCACACTCTACCAACAGAACTTCATTGCTTCTGGAGCATATGCACTGTGGCAGTTAGTAGTGAAATGCTTATTTGTGCTTCAGATGTGTGAACTGGGAAACTTCTCCATTAATCTGGCTCTGAGTAACCTCAGAGGGGATGGTGAGTTGTTGAGTTTTGCTCTGTTTACTTTCATAGTTGCTGAAGAATGAATCCAGCAAGTCAGTAGACACTGTTTATTCCATTAGTTTAGAGTAAGTGTGATAAATTGTACACATTAAAACCATTCACATCCTACAGCTGATCACTGGTTTAGTGCTCTGTGCTAACACTACGTTTCCCATCATAAAGATAAATTACACTTAAAATCTCTTTTAAATGTCATAACACTTTTTTTCTGTTTGAAGGATCCAGGAGCAGAAGGTATCCTATTCCCACTAAGAACCCCTTCACATGGCTATTTTTCTTTGTGTCCTGTCCCAATTATACATATGAGGTAATACAAAGCATTACCAGTCATTTACCATGGTAATCAATATCACCCATGCATTTGTGTTTACCTCTTTGTCTGTATGTTTGACACATCCTGTAGATCGGAGCTTGGGTGAGCTTTACTATCATGACCCAGTGCGTGCCAGGTATGCACAGTATGTAAGCTTCTGTTGACTTTAATCCACAGTGACTTACGGCACCAGTGTAGAATTTACATACAGACAGCGCATTGCAAAACGTTGATAACACATACAGTTTCAGGCCTCTATCTTTATGCACCATGGCAATTTCATTGTTTAAACTGTACCTATGTTGTCTTGTCTTGTCTTTCAGTGGCATTGTACACTTTCCTGGGCTTCATTCAGATGACCATTTGGGCCAAGGGGAAGCACAAAGCCTACAGCAGGGAGTTCAAGGACTATCCCAGCCTTCGCGTGGCCATTATCCCCCTGATTCTCTGACAATGGTTGAAACTGCAGCAGAATATAAAAGCTGTACAGACACGTGCAGAGGGGGTTGGTCTGGGAGCTCAAGCCTCTTCCCATTCTCAAGTTTATCAGCCTTATGGTTCCTTATTAGATGCCTCAGATCTCAGTATGTAAACTAAAATTGCTGCATATGTTTTGTCACTTTCAACAGTGGGTTTTAGATACAATTACAGTTCTTTTTCTTTTTTTCTTTGGATTTGGCTCCTTCAGAACTGAACAGTGACAGATGGCACGTCAGCATTTTAGCCACCCGAATTTAAACCAACAAGTAGTTCTCACTAATCTCTTGCCTATTAGCCCTCATGGTGCATTATTTCTTTTCACTGACAAATGCTTACAGCTTTAATAAAGTTTTCAGGTTAAGAGAAAGAAATAGAACATTCTCTCATAATGAAGTGCCTGTGGAAGCAAACTAGCAAATTCAAAATGCCACGGCGTCCTTTATGCTCTCAGGAGGAATGCTGAAAAAGCAGATATTTCATTATGCTAATATAAAGCATACCCACTGTATATATGATTGTTTTATTCAGACAAATGGTAACTGTATTGTAGAAATGCAACTACTGGCTGTGGGAGTGGCAACTGTTGAATCTCAGGTTTTGTTAAATAGTTAAAACAGTTTTCTGTAAAAGTGAATGTAGGGTATCTGAAATAAATAAAGGTCTGAATAAAAGTCCATATTTTTAGGAAAATTCGACTTTATTTGTCATCATTTTCACATCTATGACATCATGCCATGTTCCTCTAATGACTCCAGGTGCTGGTGGAATGCAGCCAGTTTACCAAAATCACACATATACTCTGTTGGCAGTTTAGTAGATACACTTAACTAAAACTAATGCAGCCTAATATCACAGCCTTGTTTTTCAGTGTAGGGTATTTGTTATTAAGGTTATATGTAATGTGAGAATTATTACACACTCGCAGGATTGGGTTGTTAAGATTCTCTCCACCAACCACTTAGCTTTTTTTTTTTTCAAGTAACTGCCATTTTCTCTGTTTCCTCACTATTCTCTGAATTTTTAGAGCTGTTTCCTATTATTCATCCATAGCAACAAATCTGTGATCTGCTAAATGCCTTTATACAGGCATTAATACTGGAGCTGCATGCAGCTATATAATACATGATGGACCTTATTCCTTCATGCACAACTCAGAAATGATCAGCCTCACCCCGTCAGTCAATACAAGTACAGTTCTTCTGTGTGTGGAATTGTACTCCATCCTATTTACAGTATCTTAGTGAGGCAGCATTAGGCTAAATAAGAGACACGTCTTTGTAATTCAATACACAACAGTAGTACAAACAACATTTTGCAAACTGATCTTGGATTAACATGTTTGTGACACTGTCTGAACTGCTGTTCACTGCTGAATTAGACTGCACTGTTTTTGTGTGTGTGTGTAACTAATAAACTGTCAACTGCATATTTATATGATAAAGCGCAAATACTGAAAAAAATGAATAAAAAAATGATTTAATAGCAGCAAGAAGATGTAAAACTGTTAGCTACTAGCGCTAGCAGATTGCCAAACATCTTGGTAAAAACTGATATAAGTTAATGATTGTGATGTGCTAATTTCACTTACCTAAAGAAGGCAATAAGATAAACCTGCTTGGCATCTGAAGCAAATACACAGGACCAACTCATGACTAGCTGTTCACATCACTCAGGTATATGGTCCTTGTAATATTGTAGATCTAAAGCTTATTTTTGCAAGGCCTACTAGGTGAGCAGGAAGTGGAACATATAGCAGGCACGTAAATGTTCCATGCTTTCCAAATTTAAAGTCCACTAACCCCGTCTACTGGAAAAGCAAATTAGAGCCTGTGTAGCATTTTCAATCAGACATGACATGTTATACTGTATTTCATGCTAAAGGTTGCCTCACAGCCTGTATTTTAGCTCATTAGATCAACTGTTCCATTCCAAACAACTGTCTACATGTGGATGAGAAATGTGTCCACAGTTGGAGGATACAGTTTATCCTCTGTGGTTGTTAGTGTCCCAGAACTGATCATGTGTCAGTTGCTTGTCTCAATCAGGCCTGGGGCAGGACTATGTGATGACACTATAGTGAAATTAAAATGATTGAGTTCACTTCGCCACAGTCTTCATGGTTGTGGTGGCAATATATGTCTGTGCTCCAGCAGCTTTTGGATGCAGAACGATAGCGCCATCTTCTCTTGACTGCTGCTTGGCAAAATTCACAAACACCTACAGGGAAGTGAAAACACCCAAGTGAGCGATGTGGTACAGTTTGAAGCAGCAGGAGGACATGAGATATACAATGAGAAAAAAGCAAAGTTGTAAACATTTATGTTGGCGCAAACTGGACAGTTCCTGCTAGTTTTCTTTCCCAGGAACCAAAGTCCAGAACTTTGTCTAGACTAAAACTGTTTTGGAAGGTTCTGCACTTCCACAACAGGACAAGGGAGATTAAAGTAAAATGCTGAAGCTGTTGAACATCATGGACAACAGCTCACATCCTCTCCACTGTTTGCTTGTCAAACAGCAGAGCAGCTTTAGTCATACAGACATTTATAGCTCTGTTTGATATATGACAAATCAGAACTTATTTAGATCCTGGTTCCTCTGGTAGAAACACAGGTAGAAGATCCTCAAAAGGTTCCTGAGCCCCAGCAGTGGAAATAGGCCTGCAGTGTTACTATAATCATTCACCTGGTCAAGTGTTGTCTGTGATACTGAGTAGTCCTCTATGTGTAGCTTGTCTTTGTTAGCTAGAACCATCTGAAAGATCCTGGCTAGGGAGGAAGAGGAGATCTTGTATTGTAGAGTATTGTGATGTTTCTCTCTCTGGATGCAGCCAGGGAAGGTGCTCTCCATGAAAGCTTCAGCAGGGTTCAGATCTGGGGCACAACCAGGCTTAGCTGCCCTGATTTTCATGGTCACCACATAACCGTCACCAAATCTGTGACAAAAGGTAAAGCAAAATCAAAAATTTACAATCTAATAGGATCCAAACTGGAGTTGTATCCATTGATCAAACTGTATTTGTTGTAAATGTCACATAATGATCAGGACCAACTTGTATTTAAGATGCTGAATGGTTCCCAGACACTTGAAGGATCCATTAACCATAATAGCTAAGCGGGTACACAGTGCCTCACATTCCTCCATGCTGTGAAGATGAAATAAGAAACTCTCAGTAGTGAGATCATTTACTTTAGTGAGTACTTCAGTAATACCACACTATAAAAATACTTTATTACAAATAAAAGTCCTTAAAATCCTACACAAGTACCTCCAGAGTGTACTTAAGCACAGTAAGTCAGTTATTCTCCAGCACTGCTCACCTGTGAGAGGTGAGAACCACAGCTCGTCCGTCCTGAATAACACTCATAATGGAATTCCAGAGGAAGCGTCTAGAGAGAGGGTCCATGCCTGTAGTGGGCTCATCCTAATGTACACACAGAAAACCCGATCACACAGACATACACACACATGCACACACATCTGGTTTCTTGCAAAACCATGCTGATGTAACAGTGATCCCTACAGACACGCTACTAACGTAGTCCTCACCAGCAGCACCAGAGCAGGGCAGCCTATCATGGCTATGGCTGTGGAGAGTTTCCTCCTGTTTCCTCCGCTGTAGGTGCCAGCACTTCGATCTACATACTCTGACAGACCCAGCTTCTGGATGGCCCATTCTGAAACCTGAGCACGAGGACGACATTCTATTCAAACCTCAGTAAGAAAAACTATGCATTAAAATTTTACACTTACAGAGGCTGCACCATTTTTAATTTTACAATGCTGCTCACAATTGCCAGAAACACTTTTAAGCGATTTATTTCATGGTAAACGTGCCATCTCACCCTGCCGATCTCAGACTCTGGGACTCCACGGAGGCGAGCATACAGGTGTAAATGTTCTCTACCAGTCAGCAGCTCATCTATGGCATCAAACTGTGGGCAGTACCCCATGTTCTGATGGACATCCAGGATGTTGGTTAAAATGCTGCCAAGGAAACAAGCAAACCATGAGCGATTCCAAGTGTTTGACTAATTACCACCATGACTCATACAACTGGCTGCTTCAGAAACATATTACTGACCTGTGGCCAGCAACCGTGGCCTCCCCTGAGGTGACATCAATGTCTCCTGTCAACATCTTAAATGTGGTGGTCTTGCCTGCTCCATTTACCCCCAGGAGACCAAAGCACTGCCAAGGTCAGATTGATTAAAAAAACACATGACAGAAGAACAATATTGTGACCAGAATATTCCTTCTGTGTGGTAAAGTGCTGTAAATCATTTTAACTGCACGAACCTCTCCAGGTGACACTCCAACACAGACCCGGTCCACTGCGGGGATGATTGTTCCTCTGTACGTCTGACAAAACAAGGTTAGAACAAAATGGAAAAATGAAATTATGTTTTATTTGTCTATGATTGATCATAGACAAATAAAACATGACAAGCGTCTCACCTTGGACAGGTCTCGTATGCGTAAAATATCAGTTGTTTTTTCACTCTGGTAGATTCGCTCTCTTTCCTCTGCTACATCTACATCTTCATCCAAAACAGAAGAGTTTGGACAATCAGATGTCCTGCAAAAGGAAAAAGTCAGCGATCTGTGCCACAGTCACATCACACTTATGGTTGCTTTTTACATTTCTTTGCATGTTATACAGATTAAAAGACACATCCAGTGAAGTTGTTATCCTAATTCAAGCTCTGCTACACTTACCAGTGATCCAAGAAGAATCCATACTGGAAAAGAATGTTCAGGATGAAATAGACAAATCCCTCAACAGCCATGCAGAACAGGTTCTTCCCAATGAAGTCCCAGTCGTAAGGATCTGGACTATAATCTTCACCTGGAGGAGCAGGTGATAAACATAACAATGACAAGTGAAGCACAGAACTTTTCTAAAGTGTTCAGTGTCTTTATTTCTGAGCAAAGATTAATACTTTATCAATCAATATTATTATGCTTCCTTCAATACACATTTGCCATCTCTCATGTGTATATGATCTGTGAATGATGAAGGCAGTGACCCAACATTCATTCAGAGTGGAGTGACAGTTTACAAGTCTGTTCTTTGTTGTTACCAAAGCGAGCGTAGACATCAGTCAGAGCCTGGTTCATGGCCATGTCTATGAGACCCCGGCCCAGGCAGTAATGAGGGAAGATGAGCAGCACAGTCTTTAGCAGCTGGTTAAATTTGTACAAAGCCTGAAAGAAAAAAACAAGGGTGAGTTGTACGACGGACAGAGAATAGAATTACTGTAAGAGTAAGGGGAGCACTGGTCTCACTGTGGTTCCCTCAAATAAATCCAGGATGAAGGTGATGGCGCTGCTGTTGATGCCAATAAACAGGTTGATACATGACAGCGAAACGTAGGCTGTGCTGGGGACGCTGAATACGCAGGACATGGGATACATCATGGGCGTCACAGACCATCTAAGAGAGAGATCAGACTCTGAGTACATTCTGTTAGACATTTGGTGACAGCAGCACAATAAATAATGAGATGTTGCATTTAAATTTGTACAGTTTGCTAAATATATGTAAGACATAGGGACAAAAGGGGAAAAGCACTAAAGCCTCATGAGGATCTTCATAACAGCAGCAAGACTGAAAAAGGTAATGTCAAGAGAAGGCAAAGGTTACCAAATATTGTAATATATATATATATATTGCACATATGTACATTAATTGATGAGTTCACTGTGCAGTTGTGTACTATCAAATGATTCGGATATATAGAATATAAACAACAGACCTACCCATACAGCATTAGCAGAGCAACAAGAGGCTCGAGGTTGGTTGGTGAGGTGTAGCACTTCTTATCAAAAAACTGGAAGATTTCCACCACCATCATTGCACTGAGGGAGTAGTTCACCTGGGGGAAAACCACACATAAACAAGTTTCTTATGCTCCATTGATTATTTTCACCTGGAGCTATTCCAGCACGCTCACAGTACCATGTCCCAGAGGAAGTTGGCCATCCAATAGAGGAGTGGACTGACACCGCTGACAAACTGCAGGTGCTTGGCCTGGGTGACCCTCTCCTGGATGAGATAGAGAACAAAGCTGGCCGGGACAAAGGACATGGCAAAGATGACACAGATGGCCACCACTGCATCCACTGAAGTGGTCAAGCTGGAGAAAGGACAGAGAAAAAAACATCCTGATTTTCAGTAGTGACATACAGTATGTGAATAAGACAGTGTCACACCTGGGTTCTACTACAGTCAAAAAAGGTCTAACTATTAATAGTTATATCAACGTAAAATATTTAACTTTATGCAACTATTAAGGTAGAGGATGAGGACTAAGTGGATGCTGGTCACTCACACAGTGATCTCAGACAGCTGCTCTTTGGTGAGGTTCAGAGGGTGGTTAATGGCAGTGATTCCATACTCATCCAGGTTAGCACCTTTGGGCAGGTTTGTACGAAGGATGGCGTTGTTGGCCACATTCATAAAAGACACCATAGCATGCCAGCCCTTATTGTTGTACCACACCTGTGGGTAAAACAGTGACTTTGACCGCTGCTGCTTTATAACATCAGTAACAGCAGCGTTTGGTATGTTTGTATGTTGACAGACTACACTGTGTCATCAGGCAAGTTGATCAGAGTAATGAAGGTTTCATGTGGCTGGTGACACTTACCTTGACATTGTTTTGAGTCTCCATGTACCTGAGGAACATTTCTACATCTTTCAGCGTTTGTCTGGAGTATTTGCCCTATGACCAAAAATTTGAGAGCCCATTACAAAGAATATCACAGCACAGCAAATGTTTTGCACATGCAGACACAAACATGTAGCAAACACATAATGTTGAGTTTGAAAGACAAACCCCGGTAACATTGAGCAGTCGTCCCAGCTGTGCCGCTACACCCCGGATGGTCTCCGGCTGCACCCCTAAAACAGGAAGCTGTCCTCCTACTGATATACCTCCATACCTGGACACCATGGAGAAAAGCCTGCTAATATCTGTAGCTACAACTGTGAGCTAAAAATGCACTACATCATTACAACCACTGGAGGGAAGACTGCACCACTACACAAACACATCCCTGTATGTGAAGAAGCTGGATGCAAATTTGAAATTACCTTTGTTCATTCACCCAGTATTTGCTCTTCAAGCTAGAAAGAGAACAAACAACCACATTACGTAATTATTTTTTTCTCATATTTGAAAATATTTCATTTCAAATGTACAGTTTTCAATAAAGGTCTGTATCTTTATGATATGTAGATCTATTACAGTATACTGCTGTATTTAGCATCATAATGTAAATACTAGTTCTAGTGGAAACATCGTATTTAGATCAACATGGATCAGTGAGTAAATTTAATCTTTTCGCATTTCGCACACAGCTTTTACTTTTGGGATACGCAAGAAAGTTGTTCACACCTGGTTCTGATGAGGCTGGGGTAGGTCTTCACCAAGTAGTCGGAGATGTTCCTGCCTGTCAGGTCCAGGAGAACATCACCTGTGGACTGGATCCTCTGATGCACAAATGAATACACAATTATACTGTGCTGAATGTACACGCGACATACTGTGGGCATTTTCAATATCAGTGACCCAACCTCCTACCTGTGGAGGTGGCAGGCCTCCGGCTCCCTCAGGACACACAGGCAGCATAGTAAGCTTCTTGACTGTGCTGCACTGACAGTCTGGAGATGGTCTGAGTGAGTTCCACTGTGGAGCAGCCAGCATATCCTCCAGAACTGGGCTAACCAGTGGTATCTCCCACTCTGTGGTGATGTTGTTGCAGGGGAAATCTCTAATGTGGGGAAAGGTGAGTCAGCACAGGGATGGTGTGAAATAAAGCAAACTCTAGAGGTTACTCACTCCAGTGGTTCATCCACCATACAGCGAGTCCCAAAGCCAGGCTTATCCAGCAACACCTCACCAAGGTAGTTCATCTCGGCATCCATAGGATGCTCATTACTATAGTGGACAAAATGATAAATAAAATAAATGAAATCCCTTTTTAAGCAACATTAGACCACTGAATAGCATCAGGACTTCAAGAACCCATTATGTTCACCTGAAGAATGTGTACTGACGTCCATACATCCAGGGAGTGAGGGTCAAACTTGGATACTCTCCGAAAGGTGGAACAATCAGCGTGAACGTCAGCGCCACGAAAACAAAACTGGCTGGCAGCACAATCTACCACAAAAAGAGACATAACTGGTTTTAAAAGCAGATATATGAGACAAAATGTCAAAAGATCACAGCACTGTAATGAATGCGAGGATCATGTCATCATAAAAGTTACCTCAGCAAAGAAGTCTTTGTAAGAACGGGTGGTGTGATGCACCCTCTTGATGAGAAGAGCGAAGAACTGTTTGATCGTCAGACACAGGCCTCTGACTTGGTAGGATCCTCTGCCTGCACCAGCTTCTTGGCCAGCGCCTGGGCCCTGACCGTTGGTGTGCGCAGCTCCATCTGTCTCTAGAACATAGAGCTCAAGTCAGGTTTCCTAGCATCATCAAGTGGTGTCAGCTGCAATAGAAGCCAGCCAGCAAGCAAAGCACGTCTAGTCTTCAGGCAAAGAACCACAGGGTGAAAGCTTATGCACCCTTTGCATGAGCAGCTTTTGCGCAAAGCTTCTCGGCGATCGAAGTTTCTCTTTGAAGTCACCCTCACATATTGTTTTTATTCAACAGTCTTCATCTTTCAACACATAAACTACATGCACCCATGGTTTTCCCACAGCAGCAGAACTATAAGCTGAAAGCCCCTGTCACCTTTCAGTGGCTCCATGTCAACAGCCACTCTGCTGAATCCGCAGAGACTAGTTCGAGAAATCTGCTGCAGCCATTTGTTGTCTGCGACAGTCAGAGGGCGGGACACAAAGGATACAGCTGATGTGACGGGAGGTAAATGGTGAGATCACGACTAGAAGAGCTACAACTGAATAAATCAAGACAAAAAGGAAAAAGTGCTACACACACACATATATATAGACATATTTATAGAGAGATAGAGAAAGAAGAGATTTTGTCTGTTTGTTTGTTTGTTTAGCTTTTTTTACCTTGTATACATTTCCTGTTGGTTGCATTCCCATCAGCAGTGACCTTTAGGAAGATCTACAGAACAACAAGATTATCAGAGGCTCTTTATAAACTGTATCTATATGAAACATAATGTGAGGCAGTGTTTTTTTGTGCTGCATAACAAAGTGTTATCAGTAAAAATGAAAATATAATTTCTAATAGTCTTAAACAGGGGCTAGCCTGTGTCAGTTAGATGCTATTACTTATTTATTTTTTATTTTT
This sequence comes from Helostoma temminkii, assembly GCA_900302695.1. Taxonomy (NCBI): domain Eukaryota; kingdom Metazoa; phylum Chordata; class Actinopteri; order Anabantiformes; family Helostomatidae; genus Helostoma; species Helostoma temminkii. Next base: position 12,710 of record OMLM01003232.1, on the reverse strand, counting down.
TTTATTTAAGTCCTGGGACTCACAAATATATATTACCATTTAAATGTTACAATTACTGCTACAAAATTTAGTTTGCTATTAACCCACACACCTCCTCCAGTGACGTGTCAGACACACCAAAGCTGCTGAGGCCGATGTCCACCAGCGTTTCCTCCAGCTCCCTGAATAGGCTCGCGTAGGCCCTGGGCTGGAAGTTACGGTTCGGAAGCAGGTAGGTCAGCTCCTGGCCAATGGCCTCGATCAGACGAGCTTGCGGAACATGATGGTGGACCAGGGCCGTGATGTTTTCCATGTTACCTGGTGATGAGAGGAGGAAGGTAATTTGATTTTGCCTATGTATTCAATATGTTGCTGTGATTTTGTGGGTGACATTTTACAGTGTGGTAAATGGTACGTGAATTACTAGTAGTAGTTTACTGAGGAACAACCTGCTGATCAACAAATCAACAACAAAAACAATTATTAATAAGTAGTTCTAAAATAACTCTGAATCTGGGACTGTGGAGTAAATAGTGACACGTTACTACGACCACTCATCATTCATGAATAATCTCAAATCAGCTGTTGAGCAGCACAAACTAGTAACTAGTAACAACTCACTGAATATTTGTTGATTTTTAAGTCATGTCATATTCTAACATATTCTCATATTTGCCATTTTTGCAAGTACTTAGATCATCTACTTCAAAAGTAGCAGCACCACAATCTAACCCAAAAAGTCCAACATTCAAAAGGTGTCAGTAAAAGTAAAACGGTATGACATTATTAATTATGCAGCAGCAGAACTGCCTTACCGTCCATCTGTCGTCCTGGAGCTCGGCTCTCCTCCTGGTTCGCTTTAAACTTTGAGCATTTCGAGCATTTGCAGGAACAGTCTTTTGTACAGTCACAGCTGGTCTGGAGGACAAAGTGTTAACAAGTTATAACTGATCTTCCTTGTTACAGATGTGTTCTTCTCCTTAGTCTAACAAACAAATCACACATATAAAAGCAATGTATGTGATATGTCTATGTGTCTGATTACAAACAATGACATTGTTCACTTTCAGAACTACCACTCTTTACCCACACGTACACTGCTCACCTTGGGAGCATCATGCTTCATGCGCCGCACAAGAGTCAGGTAGAAACCGGCACCAAAGCAGTTCTTGAGGAAGATAGGGGACCCGCAGCAGTAGAGGCAGCCCTGTGAGATAATAGCCACCCGGTCACTCAGCAGGTCGGCCTCGTCCATGTGGTGGGTAGACATGATCACGGTACGCCCTGCACAGGGGGGCGATGAAGGCAAAGAGAGAGAGGAATGACGTGCTTCTTATTTTAAAGTCTTGTCCCTGAGCTGAACTAAGATCTAATAAAAGACAAAAAGAGTTCAGTATTGCATTTATAACAGCTTTAGCTGAGAATTGTCCTGCTGCCAGTAGGGAGAATAAGACAGGTAACACAACACAGGTCCCATGTATTTGTAGACAGACTAGATCTGACCACGGTCTTAACAAACCTTAAAAAATACAAATACTGGCTCAAAACACTGTTCAAAACTACCTAAGCGAGGGCCAGTGTTACCTGCACGGTATTTCAGCAGCAGATCCCAAATGGAGCGTCTGGAGTAGGGGTCCACCCCTGAAGTGGGCTCATCCAGGATCACCACCTTAGCTCCACCAACAAACGCCACAGCAACTGACAGCTTCCTCTGCATGCCACCTGCATTGGTAATCATATAGTGTTGATGGTGCACTAAATGTTTGTTGTGCAGGTGTAGAGTTCATTGTGAGGACTAGTTTTGAGTTTCACACCATTTTAGGGAAGTGAGATGACTTTAGCTGGTTCTCATTTGTAACCTAGTAACCTTTTTAGGCTTCGAACTAGATTAGTGTCAGGGGTTTGTTATGATGATTAAGGCAAGAGATTTCCTTCCCATGCACTCATACACCACCACTGGATGTCATTAACTTTGTGTCTTCTCCGTCACGTAGTTGTGCTTCTTCCTCTCTCTCTCTCTATTTCTCTCTCTCTCTCTCTCTCTCTCTCTCTCTCTCTCTCTGTCTCTTGTGGCCTGTGGTTCTTTTATCTCTTCCTTTCCACTCTTCCAAATCGTTTGAGGCAGATGACCGTCCACCCTGAGCCTGGTTCTACTAGAGGTTTCCTCCATTAAAGAGAGTTTTTCCTTTCCACTGTCTCCTAGTGCCTGAATTACTTTTGTTGTGATTTGGCTTTATATAAATAAACTGAATTGAATTGAAAGTAAGCGTAGCTGGACTATGCAGTTTGAAGTGGACGGCCAAAGGCAAGGCACAAGCTGATGTGCATCACTTAAGCTCTTTCATATTGTAAGCCTACTGTGGATTCATTACAGAACTTTCCAATGAGAATGGTGGAGGTTAGACATTCAAGTTAAAAGGTTAGGGTTAGGATAAGTCATTGCTCAAGGGGTTAACACTTAAGCTAAGTGTTCCAGTAAAGGAGTTTGAAAATGGTAAAGACAGCATGGATGAGATGTGGATCCACAAACAGTCTGCCTGCATTAAAGCTGGTTATACATTGAGACAGATGAGTCTAGAGGCTACACTGGTGCCACAGTGTTGCTGCCTATAAGAAAATAAAATCTCCAGTCCAGTCCAAATAATGAAACAACATTTTATGTGTACTAATATCTTCACAAACATAGCTGTGTCAGAACATACATTTGAAACTACATTTGAACATCTAGGCAGACCTGACAGGTTCTGGGTCAGTTCATCTCTCTTGTGAGGTAGACCCAGATCCTGCAGCATGTTCTCCACCTCTTCCTCAGCCTCTGCGATCGGACGGCCTTTCAGCAGCGAGTAGAATAGGATGTGCTCCGCTACAGTCATGCTGATGAGAGAAAGAGGGCAAAGCCATGAGCCTGTTACGACTAAACTGAACATGCTATACACTGCTAGTCTGATGAATACATATTCTTATTTATGTAATTATTTTAAAGCCTCTATATAAAATATTGAGCGGAGTTGCATACTGCTGAAAAAGGATGTTGTGTTGAGGGCACATTCCCAGAGAAAGACGTATGGTATCCATGTCTGTGCGGATGTCCTTGCCATAAATGGTGGCTGTCCCTGACGTGGGAGGGAACATACCTGTCAAGATAGACCTTAGAGAGAGAGAAACAAACTATTCATTATTTATTATTCAGAGTGTTGGTTTGCTCATGCTTAGACAGTATGTATGACAGTTGTGTAACATACATGGTGGTGGTCTTCCCAGCACCATTGTGGCCCAGAAAGGCAGTAATCTGGCTTTCATAGAAACTGATGGTGAGGCCATCCACAGCTGGTCTGGAGCAGCTGCCGAACACTTTGACCAGGTTCTGGATACAAACACCTTTCACCAGGTCAGCTGGCTCTGCCTCAAAGAAAGACTGACCTGCACACATCCACACACTGTGTATATTACTCATTTTACTGAACTAGGAGTGAATCCTGCTCTCGCTTTTCACCTGTAAAATTAATTTCCTAAATGTTCATGAGATATACATGAAACACATCAGATCAGTGGGTTGGAACATGAAGAAAAACAGTGACTTATTAACTGAGGAAGTAAACATCTAGCAGTGTGTGTTCACATACTGGGAGCTAGCAAGTGCAAACAAACACAAGGGCAACGAGTTCCCACACAATAAAACTGATTGACACAGGTGGAAAGTGAGCAAGGTTTAAATACGTTTAATGGTAATGATATTCATGCAGCCACTGTACCATCCTTCTCCTGGTTCTCTTTGCCCTCAGCCTCAGCACACTGATCCGCGTGCTCACACGAGGTGGTCTTCTCCAGAGTCTTGGCGTTCTCCTGGTTCTTCCCCTTATCTTGCCTTTCCTCCTCTTTTTTCTGCTGCTCTCCTTTCTCATGGTTTGCCAGGTTGTCAAAGCCTTTTTTATTCAGCTCAGGTTTATTATTGCCTTTGAAAAAAACAACACAATGCAAAACAGACAAGAGACACTGGACATATTAATTTCCTCCTCATAAACCTTAAGGTAAATAGTAAATGAGGAGATTACTTGTAGCTGGAGCCACAGTGTTGAGCCAGTAACAGGGCAGGAGGGGGAAGTAAAATGGTCGACCAATTCCATACTGTCCTGTGATGGAAAGAAAAAATATTTAATATAACACAACTGAGCTACAGTAAATGTATAAGTAAAGCAAACTGTTGTCTGTAGTGTTGCTGAACCATGATTCCTCTCTAATGCACTGACCAGGGAAGACATTGTCCAGGTACCAGGCCAGAACAGCATACAGCACAGTGTCCAGGCCCATCATACATATAGAAGTCAGGAAGGAGAACTCGTCCCCCTCCAGAGGACTGGTCTGGATGTTGTCCCACTGCAGTCCCAAACCCTGTTCTTCATACCGAGACAGGTACTCTGTTCCAAAGCCAAACGCCACCTGGGACAGCAGACTCTGAGGGAAGAGGTGTGTTAAATTGACAAGACTCATACTGTAAATGGGCTTAGACCAATAGATTCTGTTGGTGCTTGAATGTTTGTCTCTATTGTGTCTCTATTTGTGTATAAATGTGACCTAAACCAGAATCAGATTCTTTAATATTTGTGTATAAAGTATGTTTATGAAGGTGTTGTGTTCAGCTAAATGTTTCTGGTAACAGCACATCAGTTACAGCTTCGATTCAGGGATGTTGTTGGCTTCCGTGCATTAAGTGCCTGCTTTATTTCAGGAGCCATTATCTTGCTACCTGATCCACTTATTATTAAGAATTCATAGCTTTATGACACACCGTCCTGGTCCAAGAGCAAATCATGATGCTGCCAACACCATGTTTCACAGATAGCTTCTAGAGCTGGAATGCAGTTTGGCCTTTTCCAAACATAATGATTTTCAATTAAAGCAAAAAAAAATTAAAGGTCAAACTTTCAAGCAACACTGTATACTTTTATTCATCCTTCATTGTCATGCCGTGCGACACCCACCACGAGTATCTTCATGTCTTTGGTGATGCGCTCTTGCCAGGCGAAGCAGAAGATGTGTGGAAGGTAGAGGGTGAAGTAAACAATGCCGCAGCAGGCTGCTGCCAGGTTGGCCTGGTTGAAGAAGACGCTGAGGAGGAAGCATTGCATGATGGTAGCCGTAGTAAAGGTGAGCAGAAAAAAGAAAAGGATGATTGGATTGCTGTAGTTGAGCACTCTCCCTCCCTGCAGGCCAGAGAAAAACACATGCTGTGATGTTTTCAGTTGCAAATAACTGTGTGTACCGGAACACTGAGCTTGCCTTTTTATAAATAAATATTTTTTATACTTGTCATAGTGACATATGTGGTTTTGTAATAGTACAGATTAGTTTATTTGGGTAATCTTGGATTAGTCTTGCTTTACACAAAACATCCACTAGAGGACAGAGCAGCCCATCTTACTGATGAGGAGACTTTTAGACAGCAGAAGAGTTAATCATTGTTGATCAGCTCATTCCTGAAGCCTTCAGCATACTTCCCATGATGTCATGGTATTCACTGCTCTTACATTAATGATTTATCAGCCCTACCTGATAAATTGGCTGATAAATGGACTGAGAGAAATCTTGACATTTCTGTTCTGACCAGTTGACATGATCAGAGACATTGTGAATTAATTATTAATAGTCATGGTTGAATTCAGTGGATTTTAATAGCGCAAGTACTTTTATAAATTTGGTAAATGTTTCCGCACCATGATGATAACGGTGAGGAGAGCGGTGCTGGTGCCCATCATGATGAAGCTATCAATAAACCAGGTGGTCCAGATGACGCCGTTGGTGACACCCATGACCTTCAAGGTTTCTTTCAGGCGGAGTTCCTTCTCCAGAACGATACTCTTGACTATCATGGACACAGAGTAGACCCAGGCCAGTACCATGAAGATGGGGAAACAGCGATTCAGTGTCAGCATGAAGCTGGTTGGAAGGGTGGGAGAAGAAATAAGATGGAGAAGCATGTAGAGGCTGCTGCAGAAACCAGAACTGTATGATTCTCACCATCATGTTCAGTAAGAAACAAAGTGGTTTTTGTAAATCATTACTGTTCCTTGAAAGTCAGAAGCTACTACTTCTGCTATTATATGTTTTAATGTGCTAAATGACTAAATTGCATTTTCCACTTACAGGTCATCCACATAACAAGGGTATGGCATTTGCTGAAGGTAAACACCCAGCGGCCACTCCTTTCCTGTGTGGGTCTTGATGATCCCATGCTCTATTATGTCCTGAAGGTAAGCAAAGCCACCCCAAACATAGCGGAGGTCATCCATCGGATCTGCTCTGGGGCCAGGGTCCCAGTATCTGAGCAATACACACATATTGAGTCTATATGTTTGTCATCAAAATACTAAACAGCTACATCATTTCCACTTGATTTTAAAGCTCTTACCTGTCTTTGACCTTATTGGTCCGCTCCACTACATCAATATCCATACGGATCTTGAACTTGACATGAGGCGGGACATTGTTGGTCCAAGGGTACATATTTACAAAGACAAGGCCTGCCCAGAACTTGCTGTCCTCCAGCAGGTCCAAGGCGCGGTGTATGACTGCGTCCTCATCAGGCAGCGGCACAAACTTATCCAGGATCACACACTGGGTGAGGGAGAATGAACACAGGAGACGGCTGTGATGGCTGTGTTAACGTGCTAATGCTGACATGCTAACATGCTCACAATGCCAGTGCTTACATGGAGTTTAGAAGAGATGGTTTACCTTGGTGTTTACTTTATTGTTTACTTTACCCATCTTATTTTAGCATATTAGCACTAAACACAAAGTACACAAAGCAGATTAAGATACATTTAGATTTGCATCTTGTCATAAACAAAAGTATTGGGCATTGAGTGTGTAAAATTTCACAGCATTTCATAAGCTAGCAAGACATTTCACTCAAACCACAAATAACAACCTTATACTGGAGCTAGATAAAAATGTCAGGTGATCCCCAAAGTCAGATTCATCTTCTGGAGGCCATGAATGTTACTGCTACTGTATTCTGCCTCAATCCCTCCAGTTTCCACCCCAACCAGTCGAGGCAGATGGCCACCCACCCTGAACCTGGTTCCACTAGAGTTTTTTTTTCTCTCCACTGCTGCCCAGTTGTTACTCAAAGGGGATTGTTGGGTTTCTCTCTATATATATCTGTTGTATTTTATCTGTTGTATAAAAGCTATGAAACTTAACTGAAAAGCTGAAAATGTTTTACTGGGTCAGGTCAACACTGGCATCCCTAAAGCAATACCCATATCATTACTAAAAGTAAGTTTAAACTGATTCAATCAGATGTTGAACATTAAGTGTTTCTTATTCAGAAATAAGCAGTAAATCCTTTTGCTGAGCAATAGGTCATCCTTTTTGTTTTAAAGAGTGAAAAAGGCCAGAGATTGCAGTGATCAAATCACTATGATTCACACTCTAGATTCATATTTGCAGTAAGAAGTGCTTTTCTGTTCCCTGTAAAGCATATCTGATATAGCCATCCACTGTAGTCTGATGCAAATAGGTAGGGCCTTGATCCAGACGAAACACTCACAAACAAGTGTTTGCCACTGAGCTCCCTGTGCACACATTTGACAATTCAAATCTCAAAGGCTGTCCCCAAATTTACCCAAGCATTCACCTAGTAACGCTGCGGCCCCACAGTGTGGTGCGATACACATGCATGCCACCAACATGCAGCCAACCAGCCATCAAGCCCACGGT
>OMLM01003227.1:286151-313097 GCA_900302695.1 Helostoma temminkii | reverse complement strand
CAAACAGATATTAGATCCAAGGGTTCACTCACTTTTACCTCCGGCACTGTAAATATTTAACAGGTGGTATCCATAAAAATGCAGTACACAAAAATACAGTAATATCATTGTGTGTAATTAGCCTAACCACACTATGTGTGTCTATAATTGTGACTGGGATAAAGATCGGATTACCCAGATGACCCATTGAAGCAGAAAAACACTTAATTCCAAAGGCATCACTAACTTTCTATTGTATATTTAGAAGTATTACTGTGTGACTGCTCATGCACTGAACACTGTGATATTCTATACTCGCCCTTTTGATTCTGCATGCATTTTTTATGAAAGCACAGAGAGTGCTGGAAGCGTTGTCCTTCAGTACGTGTGTGTCAGAACCAAGGACAGAGAAGACTCTGTCTCTGCTCTGATGTTCAGAGGTTTGTTAACAGCTTCCACCACAGAGCTCCTGGGTACTGATGGAGCTTCTCCGAGCTTTGTAGAGGCAAAGATCAAACAACTACTGCAGTAAAAACTTTCAACACAGCCTCCAGGCTAGATGGTGAATGTTTAATGTTTCTGTCTTTGCAGATTTAATTAATCACTTATGGTGACAAAAGTTGTTTTTGTTCCTTGTATTTACTACTATTTGTCCACCACTTGAAATAAAGTTCCTGAAACATTTTTGCTAAAGTGACAGATGACACACTGTTTACACCCAGCATGACTTTATCTGTAACATATTGCCGAAAAGCACTGTTTGATTAAATTCTAAAAAATGTGTAGAATTTAAAAATGTGTTTCTCAGCCCTGAGGCACTAAAACGTTTTCCAAACATTTGATGCATCTGTACTGCCCAAATCAGTCCCCTCCAGATTACCATGCTCAGGGGCTTGCAAATGGAAATGCCATGATAATTACCCAGAAAGAGTAAACCAGGCATGTAATGCAGGTACTGTACATGGTTGTTAATCTAGTTGATGTTCAGGTTACACAAATGTAGACATCTTGTATAGAACTCTATTTTCTTGCCACATACACAAATATAAATACGCAAAAACATGCACACTTAAAAACTTGTACCCCAGCCTGTCTCTAGCTTTATAGACAGCCTGGAGAGAGAAGATAACATAAGAATAATTGGATTTTTAGTATTCTGGCAGCAGTTTTCATAAAGGTGTGAATGTTTTGTGTCAGCATATTAACCTGCCACACATATGACACTGGTGGTTTTCGGCAGCATTTCGAAACATAACCAACATCCCATCTTTAGCTGCTGATTTACATTAAATAACAATGATTACTGAATTAGAATTAATTATGTTGTATTATATTGTTTCCATTCACTGTTAATAGGTAATAGAGCTAGAGCTAACTCTACTTTTGTCAGTTTAATTGAACATAATTAAATGCCCATCACATCTGTAAATCTCTGAAACAAGTCTGAAGTAAAAACAAGAGAATAAAACAGAAAAATCAGTGATAGATAACAGAGAATAGCAGAAATCCAGATTGTCACATTTGAGACTCTGAAACCACTTAATGTTTAGTATTCTCGTTTGATAACATAATGTACTATTTGCTATATATTCTATAAGTATTTCATTAATTGACTCAACCTACAGGATTCACTTCCTACAGTGGATGTTTCTGCAAACTCACATATGAGGACATACACCCAGGTTGCAGGTACACACAAACACCCACATCTCAGCAGCTGGTGTTTTTAGTCAGCCCGTCTGTGCAGGACTTGTACGCGTCTCCCAGTGGACCCGGCTGTGCTGAGGCACTTGAGGTTGTAGTGCTAAAAAACATAATTAAATGTGGAAGAGCTGACATGATGGCCGGGCCTTTGAAGGTCTTGACTGCTGCGAGGAAGGACTTTGCCTCACCTTGTTAAAGATTATATTTCATTAGGCTATGTGAAGGCTCTGTGGGTTATTTTACTTTCTTTTAGTGCCTGTGTGCTATATTAAGTTTTATATATGCAATTACTGTTGACCCATAGGAGCAGAAAATGGCGTGAGAGAGGAATGGCAGGAAATAATTACAGCCCCCTTAGCTGTTCTTTATGATGGTAGGCATGGCATAACGTTATACGATACAGAGATGAATGAGGGTTTGCTTTGTCTCCGGTGGGAGGGGACGTGTTCATCTCTCTATGTGTCTCAGCTATTGGTTTCGGAAGAACAGATATTAGCAGTAAGAGTTCAGAGGAGACTGTATTTTAATTAACCCCTGGCCCAGTGCTCCCACCACTTCTACAACACACTGACACAATTTAACTGTTAAAAACTAACACTTCACTTTGCTCTGCAAATAAATATGTCTATATCTTAAGCTGCTTTCATATAGTTGCTTAGAAAAAATACATTTTCAAACGATAATCTAAAGATATATATATTATGCGAGCTGTTGTAAACCTAATCCCATGTATAGGTATTAACCTACTAACCTACAGAAATGTGTTTAGCCTGTCACACACTGCAGGGATAGAAAATACTTATGAACTCAAATAAGCTCTTGGTTGTGAAAGCCACCAATTTTTTCCATAATAAATTTTAAATGAACCAATTAAATTTTTGCACAGAGGTACCAAGGTGCATTTTCCAGATTTTAAATGTCTCTGCTTAAGAAATGACTATGGTTAGAGTACACAGAGACACAAGTGAAGAGCCAGGAGATAACAGGAGACAGACAGATGGAGACTAAGTAATTTTCAGGAGAGACATGAAATCACCACATGAAAGGGTGAATCTGCTACAGTAGCTCTGTCTTTGAGATGCTACTGCCTCAGTCTCTACTCTGTTCTCCATCCAGAGCTTTCTGTTGCTGTTCTGTTCACTGGAAGGTGTCTCTGTGGGGTGTCTGAGGATGCCGCTAAATTGCCCGTGACATGCTGACTTGACTCACATGGTCACATTTAGTCACTGCCAGCAAGATCAATGGTGGAAGCTCTCTTAGCTCTCCCTTCGTGCCTGAATTCATCTTTCCGAGGAGACACTGCAGATGTTTCCCTTGCAGCAGGCTGTTGTCTGGTTCTGTGGAGCTGCACACCCCAGCTGTGTAGTGAAAGTCTGACTGACGACTCTTTGTTGTGCTGCATTGTGCTGGCCGGTATGTGGAGAGCACACAGGCACATAATAAGTCTTTTGTGCATTAGGTAGAATATGATAATGAGAGTCCCAGTTGTCAGTCATTTGGAGGGGAAGTTTATTTCATGAACTCCTTTAAATTACACAGTAGAGTCCCTTACAGTACCACAAGGTTGAATATTATTTTTCTAATCCCTGTCTCCTCAAATATTTTGTCTTTCTCCCCCTCTCCCTCCTTCTATCATCTTCCTCTCATGTTGTTCTCCAGCGAAGATTAGCATAGTTAATCCCTCTGCCTATGGATTCACTTCTATGCCCACACTGTGAACTCCGTCTTGTTGTTGTCTGGCTGTCTGGGGAGGCAGATGCCCAACAGCTGCACATATTGACTAAATTGCAGAGTATTGTAAAATGTTATTGGTTCTTTTACTGTAATTCTGCTACCATGACCTATAGTTCACACAGTGGAATCATCACCTCTGTCTGTCTGCCTCTGGTGTCTTTTTATTAAAAGCTACATGTTTCACCACAATAACAGCAAACTGTCAGAAGGTCAGACTAACAAAGGGGAGTTTTTTTGTGTTTTTGCACAGGAAGCAACTGTCGGGTCAAAGGTTGTAGTAGCGATCTGGTTGTTTTCTTAATGTCCACAGCTGACTTATTTTTGGTAATGTCCTCATGTTCACATAATGAACAGTCAAGGTGACAAGTACTATGTTACTGTTAGGAATTATGACTATTCCAGCATAATGAAATCAGTGTTATCCATTATCAGTGTAAAAACAATATACACTCAGCTCTGCCATGAATTATACTTTAACAAGGTTATAATTTCTTAGTGTTTAACTTGAAACTGCCAGACACGTGATAACTCTACCATATGTCTACTCATACTAGAGTGCATTGTATTATTATTATTATTATTGTATTAGTATTATTAGATTAGATTTAGTTTAATTTATTTCCAATCCGCAGAATGAATGACCACTGCCACTTGTCTGTGTAGACTGCCACATAGGCTTTACACTGTAGGTGGATATCATTTACAACTTACGTTAAAAGGTACCTGTTTTCTAAAGTTAAGATGCAGTGTGGAACTGTTTCAAACTTGTGATATTTGCACAGCCACTGTTTAGAGCGGTGGTGTTCAAGAGCTACCTTGAAGAAAAGCAGCATTATAAGGCATTTAAGTAGAAACAAGTTGTTTCCCTTTCTGACATAGCACTATAGAACAGAAACTTGAGGCATCACTTCAGTAACTAGAATCGTGCACAGTGCAGCTGTATAATGGAGAAAATTACAGACATCAAACGAAAACGTGGCAGTAGCAGATAGGGCGGTATCAAATGATAAAGGTCAGGATTGTGGATTTTTTCATGCTGCGATTATTGACAGCTTTTATCAATTATTAAAAAAAAGGTTTTTCTCTAAATAATGATCCTTAGGGATATTTGTTGTCCACCTGTGCTGTGCTGATTGCAATTTTTGTTAATTTCATAACCACTTGAGATTAGTGTTTAACAGTTTCTTAGAGGAGTTTTTAAATAGTCAAATAGTCTGTAACCCGCATCATGTTTCGCTAAAAAAATGTTTCTTTGGATAAAACGATTGATAAATCAATAGATATTTATCAGCTGTGTTTCTGAATCAAATATGATAGTCTTTGGTACATTTCACCAATGAACAAATCTGCTGCTTTTTCCTATTATGCCATACCACATGCAGAGAATCTGTTTATGTTGAGAAGAAAGACAGCATTCACAAAGACCTCCCATAGGCAGAATAAGATACCAGATGTTTTCTTGCCTGTCTGTAGCTTAAAGCCCAAAGTACATTTTAAAGTCTTACAGTCCAACTTCAGTGGCTATTACAGATACATGAATGCTGTGGATTTAAGACAAATGCTCCCACTTGCCACTTCTGTTTATACACTACTGCATCAGTTCAATAAAAGACAGTAATCTATGCTGAAAATAGGCAGCCAAAGTGATGATGATATGGGTCATAAGCCACTCTTGAACCTGTGAAATTGTGTCCATGAGCTCATCCCGTCCCTCAGCCTGTGGATGGTACAGCTGCATGAATGCACTGGTACATCTCCTGTGAGGCTTTCAGTGAGCACTGCAGAGTGCAGAAGACTGCGGCCTGGTGTTGACTTTCACCTCTGAACCAAGAGGAAGAAATACAGGTGCAGACAGAGATTATTGAACCAGCACAGACAAGAGGGGCCAGGTGAGAGAAAATAAAGTTAAGGTGAAAAAGAGCACAATTACAGCTCGCTGTAAACAACTTCAAGGAAGCGAGAGAAGAAAATGTTGTTGCTTTAGAAACTGAGCAATGACTGAAAAAGAGTAGTATTGGCCAGACTGAAGCAGCGGACACAGAATGTATAGAAATAGTCTGCTGTCTCAGCTTTGCTTCTGTCAGATCTATCAAGTGCTCTGGGTGCACTTTGCTTCTTCTGTGAATATTCCGGTAGTGGGCTCTCCAGAGACTGATATCCATGTTCTATGTTCCCAAACCTTTTGCAAAAGCAACCGGAATCGACCGGAAAAATGTCTTCTCTGTGAAATCAATGTGAAGCCTATTTGTATGAGCAGGAGCTGTGGATACTTGCTGTCAGTCCTGTTTGGTTTTGATTGATGTGTTTATTTGAACCCATGGCACCTTCCACACAAGATCAAGGAACTTGGTGGCTGCTCCATTATCTGCAGCCTCAGGTCAGACTACCAGGCGTGACAGCAATCAAGTTTTTGAATGTTTGGATGCATGAACACAGTTTTTTTTCTCCTCCCATCTCTCAGGGCTGTGGCCTTCCTCAGGCTTGCTAATAGATTGTGAAGGTGCTATATGTGTTGACATGAAAATCTCAGGCCACTGAGGCAAGACGAGCAAGAGGTGCAGGCAGGTAGAGACAATGTATCATCAATATGGAAACCACCTCCCAAACAGTGTTGATTTTATCTTATTATTTTATACCCCAAAGCCTCTTTAAACTTCTGCTATCATTCTAAGGTTTACAACTCAATTGACTATAACAGATTTTTGGCACACAACCACACAAATTTAACATATTTGCAGATGCTTTGCACAAATTTATTTGCCCCTTGTTTAGTTAAGTGTTGTCAAGCAAACAAGCTGAGGCCCGTGTTGCAGTTGCTCACTTTCTTAGTAATACAGTTGTTAAAACGTGTTTGGGTGCCTGTGTGAGAGAACATATTCATCCTTTCACTCTGAGGTTGCTATCACATTGTTATTCCAATAAAGTTGGAGTCTGTTGTGTTTCAGCTTCCAACAATGACCCCATAAAAATGCGCAGGCAAGGGACAAAAAATGTCTCTGGCACTAACAACAAACTTTTGAGCAAACTTTTGCTTACAGCATGTAAATGTGCATAACTCATCCAACACGCATACACATGGATACAAAGCCAGACACCTGATTAAAAGCAGAAACTGGTTCAACAGACAAACAAGAAAGGACAATGGTGTACAGGAGGCTGGAGGCTCTTGTTGACCATATCTTCTGAGTCATATTCTGTATGAATACAGAACATATAGACCACTGCTGATCTTGCGGGAGGCTGGCTTATTCAGCTGAAGAAATAGTTGAAACTCTAACTTTGTACAAATGACAATGTTAACAGTGTCATTTCCATAAACTTTTCTGGAGGACTTTTGATCTATTTGTTTTCAGCTGGTTGGTGTCTTTTCTCCCTGAGATCAACATTCATCCATCCATCCATTTTCTGAACCGCTTAGTTCCCACAGGGGTCATACGGGCGAGAGGTGGGGTACACCCTGGACAGGTCACCAGTCCATCACAGGGCCACATATAGACAAAGACAACCATTTATACTCTCACTCACACCTACAGGCAATTAAGAGTTTCCAATTAATCTGACTGCATGTCTTTAGACTGTGGTAAAAAGCCGTAATGTCCAGAGAGAAAACATGCAAACTCCACACAGAAAGACCCTGGATGACCCCGGGAATCAAACCCAAGTCCTTCTTGCTGTGAGGCGACAGTGCTAACCACTGCACCATGCCGCCCACAATATGATCATGTTTATCTAATTTGTAGGAGTAGATGCTGTAGTAACCACTTTATTTACTGCTAAGTGGGAATAATGCATTATTTTTCTTGAGCTTTGAATAGAGTGGTTTCCAGTTAGTTTTAGCATGAAAAATCAATTGTGTCTGTGTGTGTAGGCAGTTACAGTGACGTTACGATACACAATTAACTCAGGGGTAAGACAAAGGAGGAAAAAAAGCATAATTCACAAGAAGCAGGAACAAGCATTTGGGAGTTGCTTGAAAAGTCAAAAGATGTCATCAGTAAAGTATCACCATCTGCTTCTTCTTTGAGAGCTGATGTAAGTGAATAGTTCTTACAGCGATAATGCTCTTTATACTTGCTTAAAGCTTCCTGGACACAGATAAAGAATTGAGCAGACAACTGTTGACAAGGTGGAGTGTGATTGGAGCAGGTAGGTTTTAATAAATGGTGAGCTGGCGCAAAACGTAGATGAAGATAAGATGCAGGGAAAATGAAAGTGTAGAGGAGGACGAGGGATAACAATTTCCATGTTGCCAATGGCAGTAGTGGAAGATGGAGAAAAAGCAAAGTTTTGAGTGCAGGCCAGCTGGGAACAATATGATTTTGACTTCATCCTTGTCACTTCTACAGAACCAGCTGTAAATGCCATCTACGTCTCTGCACACCTTACTCCATCCCTCTCTCTGTGTCACTCCTCCTAACCTGAGGTGAAGTCGATCATTTTGGAGATTGTACTAGTTACGGTTTTGACATGCTGTGCAGTTTCCGCTCAGACACAAGCTCTGTGTCCTGGGGAGCTCACTCATTCAGTCGCATGTAAGCTTTGGCTCTGCACTCCCCTCTACTTTATGTAAGCAGCAGCGGTCATGGAGTGCATCATTTCTGGAGTGTGACATTGTTGCTTTAACAGTTGAAACAACCCTGCAGGGTGACAGTAGGGATCAGTCAAAATACATGTCAGGTAAACACAGCACTGTTGCTTAAAATGTGGCTCTTTTTTCTTTCACACCATGATGGGCCTCTCATCCATATTACCATCTTGGAGCTGACTTGTATTGTCATAAAAATGATCTGAAGCAAGTCACAACAGCTTGCTGTGGCCTCACTGTGAGAATGTCACAGCTGTGTTGTAAGGCACAGAACAATCCTGAGTTATACTGCAGGAACTTTATCCATATGGAGGCAAGATGGGGCAGGCTTGATCAGCACTGGGCTACTTCGTATGTGAAACCAGGATCTTTTTTGTGATCCAACAAGAATCAGAACAGAGTGACAAATGTCAAACATGGTAACAAGGTGGAAGGATGCGAAAAAAAAAGAGACTACATTACGGGATGTGATGGCCTAGATGTCAGCGAGTGAGTGGAGGACTGTCAGCAGTGGACTTTCGCATCTCATTTTCTGTAACTAGTAGGGAAGCAGAGGAAGACTGCAATGGTGTTGAAATACTTGACTCACACTTTATTAGTCATCACATATTTTTTGTAATGGACATGCTGTTATGGTAAATTCCTAATAATTTCTGTTTTTTTTTTAAAATAAGACATGCATAAAGATAAGTCAGCACGACTAAGCAGAAACCACCAATTTTGTAATTATGTTGAAATACCTGACATTGCATGTCACTTGTAATGGACAAGCTTTAGTGAATATATTTTATTGAAAAAATACAATTAAATAATTATAGATGGTTTAACCTAGTCATTAATTCACAACCTTTCAATTGAATATCCTAAAATGTACAAATTGTCTCAAACTCATAAACGACAAGCATGAATGCATTCATTATCCACTATTTACAGCTGTAAAACCTCATCAATCCAATTTCTGCCAGCTTTCTATTTATCTTTAGTGTAATAAAACTCTTTACATAGCAAGTGTAGTTTTACTGGATTGCTTTATATTGGAACTTAACGGACCTTAATACAGTATTTTGTGCATTATGTTCATTGGCGTCTTCCTTTTTTTTATATTTTCCTGTTCTAAGGATAGAGGATATCACATACTAGATTGTAAAACCCCTTCAGGCTAACTTATGAGATAGCTATGTAAATAAAATTTGACTTAAGTTAGTTCTTATTCATTATTTTCATTCTTTATAAACTTTCAATAAATACTTTGTTAATTGTTTATAATTTCTTGACTTGTAATTTAAAGTATCAGTATAAAAAAAATTTAGTTCTGTTTTGAATTTTGGGGTATGTGCAGGATCATGTCAGCAGGGGGCAACAAAGCAAACAGTGTATCTGAGCTGAGAGTAGCTTGTTTTCTGTCTTTCCTTGAACATCATAAGTGTCTTTTGATCCAACACAGTACTTGGTTTGTTTATTTTCCTTCTGTTTTAAATAAAAGTGCAACTTGCCTCCTAACCACTATAATGTCTAATGTAACCTTTCCTCCTCTACCTTTGTGATCTTAAATCTAACTTGTCATTTTGTAATAACAAGCAATTACAGCGCTTCAATCCCACCTATTTTCACTTACTGGGTTCTTCTCAGATATTAAAGATGCAAATATACCAGGCATAAGGCATGTAAAATGAACTGGCTTTAAATGCAAATTACTGCTGGTGCTCTGGACCATATTTATCTGGTAGCAAAATGAAGCTAGACCCTACAATGGTGATTGCAGTAGGTGGACAGATTTATTGCTCAATCTTTCATCCAACGTCAGTGCATGGAGGTGGGCGAGGAAGAGGGTGTGTAAATTCAAGGTTACTCACCTCAGTGAGTTGTAGTGTAGACGAGTCAACAGAACTCCACCCCACTAGTGTATGAAACATGAAAGCATCTGATACTACCAACACACTCAGTTGGGAAGAAGTGAATTTGTCTGAGGGGTTTCTGTTTGCTGTAGACTTTTCATTTATTGGCAAAACAATGGTATCATCTGATGATAGGACGTAGAGACATGGTTTATACTTACTTTTTGTGAAGAGATTCATGCTGATTTCTGCCCAGCTACACAACAGTTCATCTTCATGCCATCTTAACATTACATTTGCTGTCATTAAATATAGCTTATTAGCTGAGGTGTTTCACTGCAGGCGTTTTTTTTAACTGGTTGGCTGTGGATGAAGGCACAAAGGGAAGTTTTATATACAGGAGATGCTTTGTAGCTTCAGGCGTGTCTGTCTGCCAGAAGCCTCCTACTGAGGGTTTACATCCTGCAGGGAAGCAGCTCACAACCCCCAACTCCTGATCAGCTCTTTGAATCCACAAAAAGTAAAAACTAAAAGCAGCTGAATAGCTTGAATAGGATATATGCTATATTGTGAGTGTGTATATGTTTAAACATGAATTACAATTTTAAAACAGATTAGACTTGTCCCACCTGTCTGGGGTCAGTAATGGGGTGGCATCTGTTTAACAGCGGGTGATGATTGATGATGTCACACATGGTGGACAAGGCCAAAGGAGAGCGTGGTGGATACTGAGGAGGGGGGAAACATTAGTGTTCTTTTTTTTTTTTAAAGCACAGAGGTCATTGCTGCAGTGCTGCACATGAATGATGAATCCAAAGACAGTTTTTGAAGAGGTGACAGGATTGTATCAATCACATTCACACTGCCCTTAAAAAATACTGTGTTTTTGGTTGCTGCAGATACTAAAAAAAAAATAACCAGAGCTGACCTTAAAACTCCTTGCTGTCTTCTTATTTGAAAAACACAACATAACAATCCTAATTACCTTCATCAGGTTGTTGATGGTTACAGGAGAGTGAGTTCAGCCCACCTACAGATTTTACTTCAAAGAATGCGTACTGCTACTGTAATTACTTCTCTGTCAGAAAGAAGAATTAGCAAAGAGTGTGCATTTAAATATCCATGCTGCTTTTTAGACATTTTTGTTCATCTGTGGTCACACTGATTGTCTGATGCTGGGGACATCAGGCACATGAGGTGCAGAGGTAAAAAGCTCTGCCAGAGTGGTTCTGTGCTGCTGTCTGCATCTCTAAAGCCTCCGATGACTCGTCTCATCATGCGCACGCACACGCACATCATAGAGGTTTAATTAGGTGAGATTTTCTCAGTTCTTAGTAGCACTCTGATGCAGCGTTGAAATTTAGGAAGTTTCTGCTGTTATCTTGTGCTCCCTGTAAACCTCAACACCTGGTCAAATAGTTATATAACATTTAGCAAATTTAGAAGGCTATCACTAGCCTCAGGTGCTGATATGGAAACTGACAGAATAAATACTTAAGTCTAGGCTCTAAAGGCTCAAGGTTGTTTTTTTTTTATCTGTTAAGACATTAAATAGAGAAGTGGGTGATAGCTGACTACTCATCTTCAATGTGACGTGTGTGGATCTTGCACATTAGTATACTAGCATGTTTAAAAGATCAGACATTTATACTATGGAATACAAGTGTCTCAGTTTCTCACATATCTCTTGCTTTTCTACTGTTTGAGAGACGATCCTGGATACTTCCCATTTATAGAAAAGCATCTGTACTCCCTTAAGCTTTCCTAAACCTGACCAGACGTGCATTTGCTAAACTAATCTCCTTCTCATACCAATTCCTGAAACCATCTCTCTTGTACAAGCAAACAGGCTATTTGAAAAGCATGTTCATGAAAGTCTACAGTTGTGGAAAAGGCATGTCTGGTTCTCCACTTGTCATAAGGAGCAGTACGCAGCTGCGGCACCGAGCATTTCAAAGGGGAAGAATTTGTTACTGTCTCCCACACCCTCACTGAATGGAAAAGACAAATGGGGTTAGCTTTTGGAAAGTAATCATTATTTTTATCAAATGCTTGCTGGTTGGAAGCACTTGCTCCATTTATGACTGTGCCTTATTGAGCAGGTTTTATCTTCAGATAGACGCCCTGTTGCATTTCCTTTACTCTGTAACATCAGCGTTTCTGTCCAGTATTTGTTGAGTAAATATATATATACATTTACTGCAGACTCAACACAGTATCTGCTCATTCTCTGCAACACCATTTGATACATTTTTTTTATTGTATAGCAATGAATAAGTGGACAAATGTAATATTGCTCTGTAATAATATGTAATATGTTATTAGTATGGACTTGACTTTGAAGGAGATAGTTCATTCATTATCTTTTTGTCCATTTATGTTTTCATTGAAAGATATTACAGTTCTGTTACATATAGTTTTTCCTCTGTTGTACTGTACTACAGCTATTACTCTGATAAAACAACGTGACCCTGTTTGTCACCATATTTCTTCTTGGTACAGTGTGTTCTGGTCTATGCCATAACAGTGAGTCACTCATTAGTGATACAGAGTTTTTTGTACATCAGCTCTGTACTGATGTCTACAGCCAGAACATTAGGAGACTGTGAAAAGGCTCAGCGTCACGACTAGCAGTTGCAGATTATGCCCTCAGAGATGAACACTGTGTTCATATTTTCAGATGGACCGATTGAGAGTCTATTCAGATAAGTTAAACATTCATATTACATATTACATTACATGTATGTAGTGCCTTGGTAAGCTTATATGAGTCCTTATACAAACCTGGTCTTGTCTCTTTCCTTATTTTTCCTGCTTTAAAGCAGAACATTATTTTGCAGCACATGATGTCCCTCTTTCTCACTATCTGTAGCCTCCACTGCTTTCTGAGTTGTCTTTGCTCTCAGACAAGCCTTTCTATCTCCTGGTGCCACTTAAACCTCTAATACAATTTTCAAACTCTGACAACCTCAAAACTTTTACATGCCATATTCACAAATTAAATTCCATCTTCTCTAACTTCTTCTCAGTTGTCCCCTTCAGCCCATCCAGTGCACCTATCAGATCCAAATTAACAGTTGCCCATATGCCCTTCTCAGTAGCCCTAGGCCAATTCATTTTGGGTTTCTGCCCATCATCACTTGTTTTTTTGGCTGCCTGAACTCTCACCACTCTCCTGGCCCTGTCAGTCGATGCTGCCTTCTGTTTCCTCAGTGGCACGGATGATGATATCCTGCAAACTGTAGTTACTTCCCTGTTGCTGTATCAAACCCAACTGATGTAATTGACATTTTAAAAAGTATTGATCAACGCAGGACCCCTATCCACCTTATTCTTCATCTGATTGTATAGCTTATTTTCATTTTATTGAAAAAGCTGTTGGATTAAATTGTATCAGAATCTGCTGAAGTTTGGCTGAAATGTTCTTGAGTAAAACTGGACTTAAATGTTACTAATCTCATTACAAAAAATAAAACTAAAATGTTTTATTTGGCAGAAACTAGACTAAAATCTCCAGAGTTATAATCCAGCTTGCTATTGCAACCATCATCTGTAAATTACAAATAAAAAGGCAGATTAAGCAAATAAAGTGTGCATGTGCTGAATTTTGTATGTTGAATGCACTAATTGTGCCCTCCAAAGTCCTATCGCCAGCCTCGAAATGTGTCCAAAAATAGCCTTTGGGAATGTGGCTCCCAGAAAGAGGTTACTTTAAAGTTTGCTCAGCCCTTTGCCCAGCTGCTCTGCAGCCACTTTCCACAAATCTCCATCGCCTTTCACAGATCAAGATAAATGTGCTCCATTGGATTTCAGAAATGAAAAGATGGCAAGATAGGGGACAGGAGGACAGTGGGTAGTGGGTAGAACTACAAATCAATAAAGCTGCTTCAGTCAGACATTTTTTATTATTGATGATATTGTCCCATGGTCGTACTGCTGCAGTGATGTCCCACTTAATGTTTGTGCCTGCGTACTTTGGTTACATGAATATACAAAGCTTGGAAGCCATCCTCTGATCCACTACACAGAGATGTAAATGAAAGGCAAAGCCCCAGATCAAAGCACTGCTTACAGTTATGGCAGGTATGTAGCAAAAGGTACATATGCAGTAAGCCAATATTTTACAGAATATTTAACAAGGGGAAAAATGAAATTAGTCTGTTGAGCGTTTTTTAGATTTTTGTCACGGCCCATCTAACCCCTTCTTTATTTCTGTGTCTCTCCTCTTGTCTCTTTCACTTAATTTGAAGTAGATTTGATTGAAATGTGCAGCAGGTAGACAAGCTGTAGTGTTGTAGTTATCAGTATGCATGACTGTATTTGAATATGAACTGAAAAGGCTATTACAGCTCAATTTCACGCTCAGTGGGATATCTGACATGTTTCTCCCTCAGTGGAAATCGGACTGTCAGAGTTCTCTTTCCTCTTTCTGTCTCTCTGTCCCTTCACATTTTGCCTTAAATTTCTGTCTTACCCCTCCATCTAACTGTCACAGCTCTCTCACTTTGTATGGCTCAACTTTCCGTTCTTAAATTTGATCAGGCTTTTATACATTTTACATTAGCTACTCTAAGACTGATATTTTCTGACAGGGACTATAATCCAGTACTGTTCTCCCACCTTTATCCTTAGCTATACATTAGAAAGCCCTTTATTAGGGCTGTCAGTCTGTGCTGAAGAACTGCATCTTATTTTCTTTAACATGACTGGGCTGTTGGCAATCAGGAACCTAAATCTGCATCATATGTAGCAATAGCCTGTTCGTACTTTGGCTTAACAATCTTGTTTTCTCTGTGCTACATTGTTCCCAAGAGACTCGATCACTGAATCATATCCATTTGTCTTAAATCATCCACAGATTAGTGTATCTGAAGAGGAGAGATTGGAGAAATTGTATGTAAATAAGATGCATTATCTCCACCCTTAGAAAACCGTCATTCTTAATGGATGCAGGAGCAACTTATACAAGCCTCCAAACTCAGTGAAATCAGCGTCTCTCTTGTTGCCTGCTCTCGCCTCCTAATTTAACCGTTGTCTGGAACCAGTTTCACAATTCCACAAACTGCTGGGTTTGCACAAGCACTTGTTTTTCTCATAAGAATTATCAACCAAAAATTAAAAGTAAAAGTACTGCCAAACTGGTGACTTTATCTTTGTATGATATTATCATTATCACTGATTAGAAGCATTTTGGTGTTAAACTATTATATATTATTTTCTAAAGTAATAATGTAATATATTTCATTTTAGATGGATTTAAAAAAATAACCATGCACAGCTTTTGTAACACATGGGGAGTTTTATTAAATGTTTCACTGTAACATTTGATTAAAAACAAACAGCTACACACTAATGTAGAATCAAAAGGTGCTGGATATTAGGGAACACTGATGAAAAATAGTAATCTGCTTTATTGTATCCTGTAGTCTCTCACATGGATGAGGAGTCACCAGATAACATTCGACCTGCCTGAAGAGATATTTTACAACATGCTCAGAGCATTATATGACAACATGGTCACAAGTAGATATCGGTCTTAGTGTTCATTTAAAATTATTTAATGATGACTAAAACGCATGGTAAGCAAAAAATAAATAAATTAACCCAGAGTTTAGTTGAATTGAATCTTCACATTCTTGTTCATAGTTCTTGGGACCTGCTGTAGAAACACTGTTTAACTAGTTCAGGCAACCGGAATTGAAATGACACCATTATTTAATGTTTTTGTAGCTGTATTAAAATGTATAATTGATGTGCTTATTTGTGGACCTCAGCCTGTTGTGGCCTGTGGTGGCCTGGTGTCACTATTTGACTGGCAGTGTTGTGTAGCTTTGTCCTTGAATACGGCTGACAATGTGTGTGTAATAAATTACCGTCTGCTCCACCTTGCTTTCCTCTATACCTGCTAGGGATTGGTGGATCATGGAGTAAGGGCCTCTCTGATTGGTGCATGTTAATAGTGGCTCGTAAGAGGTTTGGTGGCAGACACTTGGTTGTAAACAGAGATTGAGGGGGGGGAGGTTGTGTGTATGTGCATGTGTGGCAGTGCATAGGGGTTTCAGGACATCCTTAACAGGGTTAGGAAGAGGTGCTTTAAGATTAAGCTCAATGTGCAGAGCAGAGGGAGTCTATTTAGAGGACATCACCTCCCTCTCATGAATGATTCATGAACGGGTTGCCCCTCCCCCACCTCTCATCAAAATCAGCTGGAGGAAGAGGAAGGCCAATGGGATTACAGTACCGGATTGACTGTGAGTGTGTTTGTGTATGTGTGCAGCTGAGGGGCAGAACAAGCCTGGACAAGCAGCAGCAGCTCTGCCTCTGTGTGTGTGTGTGTGTGCGTGTGGAGAAAATGTAGGGCAGCTGCTTTTCCTCTCTCCCTCTGCCATCTCGCTCTCTTTATCTTTTTGTCTGTCTTTGTTTCTGTGCCGTGCTGCCGTAGCTGCAGTCACCACGGCGACAGCTGACATTGTTGCCGCAGCTCCACTTCCGTATTTGCGAATGCTTGGCTCCTCTCTTCGTCTCAGCTCACCTCGAGGATTTAAAGAACAGGGCATGTAAACTCCCTGAGGAACCATTGTCTGCGTGAGGGTGTGTGTGGGTGTGTGCGATTGTGCATGAGTGTGAAAGAGAGGTGAGGTGGCTCCAGGAAGCAGACATGAACCCGTGTTGGAAAATGAAGATTCAGGTACAAATTATTGTTCTTGATGGTGTATATGTGTGTGTATATGTGTTTCTGTGTTGTTTATGTTGATGATGGTCATTTTGATGTTGTCATTGTTGAGATCACGTCAGCACTGCAGCTTCTACTCACCAGACCTACATGCATGATCCATCATATACAATGCAAATGCGAAGTAAAAGACAAGAAAAGGTGAGAATAAAAAAAGGAAAGGGGCTCGCTGTAGTTTCCATTCAGTGGTTGTTATGGTGAGGAGGCCTTCTGTGTCCGTGGTGATGGCACAGTGTTTCTGCTGCAGTAGCCGAGAGATGAAAGAGTTGTCAGGAATGTGTGGGTTTGTGTTTGTATGTGCGGATGTGTGTGTGTGTGTGTGTGTGGGTTTAAGAGAGAGGAGTGAAAAAACAGAGAGCAAAATGAACACAGATATTCAGACTGTCTGTTTGTACATCCTGTCAAGCAGAAGTGGTATCAGAGTGATGTCTGCGGTCATGGATGTGTTTTATGTATGTAGGTAAATCATCTTTGTTTTACCTGCTTGCATTTTCACGTATTTAGCTGTATATGTATATGCCTGAGTGTATATTACTATACATATAGTACACATCTGCCACCTCACAGTGTGAAAGGTTGACCCACTTTCTACAATGCCTCTTTCCATTGTTCAGGGTGAGTGGGGCTGTATAGAAATTCTGTATTGACCAGCAAACATAAACATCACATAAGCATTGTTATCTATGCTGCAGTGCGTCTTTTCTTAAAAACTAAATGTCTTCAGGTCAAAACATTTGGTCAATGTTAAAATACAAGAGTTCGTCAAATACCATATCTGGTAAGGTGAAGTATTCACGAACTTATAAACC
The DNA here is from genome assembly GCA_900302695.1 of Helostoma temminkii. Lineage (NCBI taxonomy): Eukaryota > Metazoa > Chordata > Actinopteri > Anabantiformes > Helostomatidae > Helostoma > Helostoma temminkii. The sequence continues at coordinate 295,718 of OMLM01003227.1, read as the reverse complement.
CCTCTACTTGTTCTGTTGTGTGTGTGTGTGTGTGTGTGTGTGTACTGCTGGCATTCTCTGGAGAGTGCAGTTGTTTGCTGATAGATGCACACAGCAACTCCAGACAACCACGTGAGGCCTTAGTGGCAGAGTGGTCTGATATAGATATAAATACATCTTCTTCTCTTGGTCCACAGCTTAGCGTATCACATCATCAACTGATGCACCAAATGACAGAGCTTTGTGTCAAATCTGCAGCTGGGGGGGAGGGAGGGTGGATTAATGCAGTCACATGTTAGGGCAGAGCTTAAAACCTGTTGAAGAGGAGGATGGGGGGAGAAATGACGAAGAGGATAGAAGAAAGACAAAGTGAGACAGACCAGGTTGGATGTCCTACAGAGCAATTTGTCTTCTTTTCTTGCTGTGTTTCTTATTTTCTATGAAAAGTCTCATTTTAAAGTCTCTGAGCATGGTTTTTACTTTCTAGTGAGCACTGAGCACTCATGCAGTTTGTATTCAGACAACTGAATGCTGATTTTTTTTTTTTTTAAGAGAAACTACTTAAAAATGTTCCAGCACTTGAGATACAGTGTTCATATTCCCTGCGGGTCCAGAGCTAATGCTTCTCTAAGCAGCTGCTATGTTCTCTTAGCTATAAAGAAGCTATTTTGTGGCCTCAAGTTATTATCAGATTCTTGTTTTTAGAGTCACTGATACTCTGTGAGGCCCCTCTGAACTGAAGTTTCACTGAATTGATGTTTTTATACCAGTCCTTTTAATATGACTATTGCTCTTTGCCAGCATGAGCTCTGGCAACAGTAGGCATTTCTTTGTTTTGTTCACACAGAGACTGAGGGTTCACACACTAATATTGTAGCTAATTAGGAAGCACTTCACTGAAGTAATTATCTTCAGCTTGACTTTTTCACACATTTTATATAGTGATTTGTCTCATGTGGAAGAGTATGATCCAAAGTGCAGCTAATGCGGAAATGTAGCTTCACTGCACAGTAAAAAAAAAAACCTTATCACCTTATCCATGATGGTCTGTATAGACCCTCCACCTACTGTTAGGCTTTGTCCAATTCTGTCACCAAGGACTGACTTATGGTACTTTCTTTCTCAGATCTGCTTTTCATGGCAGCAAGATTCAGTTCTGGTATTGCATTTATAATACAGCTATATCGACGCACAGCCAGATGGTCACTATCCACATGGTCCTGTGCTGAACGTGATGGTTGGCGTCTTTGCGCTAACATATCCTGCTTGGACATACTGATGTAATTATGTCTGAAATGAAGAGAGATGAGGAATGGAGAGCAAGAGGAAGAAGTTCACATCCTGCCGATGAAAGCACAGACAGATTTGTTCACACACAGGCACAGACATTATACATTATATATATATCTGCACAAACAGTCATTGCCAGTGTTTCCTGGCTCTGCCCCAGAAGTGTAAAGGGAAGAATACACATGCACATAGTCGAGATAAATGTTAAACTGATTTTTTTTTTGTTTCTGAACTGCATGACCTCTCTGCATAATCATTATGCCCATCTCCCCCAGACACAGTTACCTACAGTCTGTGTAGACGTCTGTGGTCAGCCAAACTCTCCACTGATTGTTGTTACTGTGCATAGTTGAGATTTCTCATCTGGTTCTGCTCTCCAGTGCAGCTGCCCAGTAAGAGTCAGCCTGCATTTCTTTTTTAAGTGGTCACTGGAAGCTCACGGGGACAGGAAACCACATAAAGGCCAATTCTCTTGTGATGGGATTCTTGTTAGGAAGTCTATAATGTTTTTACTGCAACAATGTGTGACATCCAACAAGGGAGGAACTAGTCAATGCAATGTTTACTCAAATATTTTTCAGTTTTTTGAATATCTTTCTACTTGCAGTGCTTGTTCATGCCAGCAGTGTTTCTTAAGTTAAATATATTGTTTATAACGGCTTGCTTAGCATTGCTGGCATTTGATTTGAGAGAGGTTTATCCTTGGTGTTGAGGCTATGCAGAGGAATCTTAGTTATCTCTGTCTGGGAGGGAAATCGTGTACCAGCTTGTCTGCAGCAACTAGTGCATTAGAAAAAAATCCCTAAGCAAAACGTGCTATGCGTATTTATTTCAGGGAAAGCTGTTGTGATGTAAACACTTTTCTATGAAGTCTGCCACAGGCTAAATGATCTGTTGTCATACCTGTAGATCCATGAGCTTGATTCTTTCACCTTTCACATCAATGTCGGTCTTGAGATTTATGGTTGTTTAACTGAAAACAAAGTTATGTTTGCATTGGTGTTGTTTTCATAACTATTTTTATCATGTTGCTCATTTAAGGGTGACATTAAAATGAGTATGTGGTGTAAAGTCGTGTTTTCCTGACAGCAGACTGCATGAAATGATGAAAGCGAAATCTGGTGTGTCATGAGAATCTGTTTATTGGTTTCACGCCATGTGAAAGATGACACGATATTGACTCTGCTTTTATCTACTTCACATTTTCAGAATGCACACATCCCCCACCAGGGGAAGGGGTTTTCCAAAATGGTAGTTAGGCTTATTGATTTCAAACTAATTACTTTCCACGATCACAATAAAAATTACGAACAAATATATTCTACTGTGTACAATACAGTTACTGAGCAAGCTCTGTAACAAAAAATACCTAAAGGATTAGAGTCTAATCTATATCAACATGTTTTAATAGTACTACTAGTGCCTGAATATTGTACATAATGTTTGCATCATATGAGAAGTGGAAGAATGCTAATACTATACATTAGTATATATTATTATTATTATTATTGTTATTAATAATATTAGTAGTAGTTTTATGTTATACTATACAAAAGGAAAGGATAAAAGCAACCAATCTTCCTGTTGGTGCTCCCATAAATGTGGGTGTAGGTATGTTGTGGGACATTGATCTGTGATGATTAGGAAATTAAACTGCTTTTGTTCAATGGAAGAGTTTAGCAATACGCAAAGGCCACTTATTAATTTACAGAGGAAAAGAGATGCGAAGTAATTTCCCACTAAACCCTCATACACACCCACAAACCTTCAACAGTCACCTCATTGCTACCATCTGATAGTTATCATTCATTTGGCTTCTCTGTCTCTTTACTCTACAGGATCTTGGTTGCTCCTTCCTTGTTTTGTTGTGATATTAGCAAGTTGTAGCAGGAGATGATAAATGTATTCTTTGGCCCTTTTTCAGCAAAATAACTGTCACATAAAACTACTCTCTAGCAGTGTTTGTGACACACAGCAAAGCTTTTCTTGCTGCAGGATAAAATATGTGAAATGAGCAGTCCTTGCATATGTTTTAGAGCTCAGTAGAGGTATATTTAGTGTTTACTGTATGTGGAATCCTTTGTTGAACAGCTTGTGTTGGATCGATGCCATTTTCCCAAGGTGATTGTTAAAAGGTTCTTTATTGCCCAGAATGTTTTTTTGTTTGTTTATTTTCACACTGTCCTTGGCCTGGCTCTTCCTTCCTGCTGGTACGCTGAATGAAATTTATTTCATATTCCACCAATTATCAGTTCAAAAATGTTGTGTTCTTACATTGTGTGCTTTCATTAATGTCAGCAAAGAGTTTGTTTAGTATTACAGTAGATTGTTAAGCTGGTGTCTATGATCGGCTCCAGGGCAGAGGAAACTGAAGGTGTTAGTTAATTATGCCTCTGCAGTGACAAGAACAATGTAATGTTTTACACTGGCTTGCTGGAACTGATACAGTTACGTCTGATGATTGTTTGTTAAGGCTCCTATCAGTGTGAGAAGACTATAATGCACTGCTGCTAAATAATTTGTTGTCACTTGGAAGCACTAACGTAGTTTATTAACTGCTGGATAAACAAACTCACTGCAGTGTCACCATCACTCTCTCCACTGGAGAGCAGATGCAGCTCGTCCAGGCATGTCCTCTGAGGGATGTTGTAAGATACTCTAGGAAGTCAAGATAAGTCAAAGTGGAAGATGTCAGTTTATAAAAGTATTATAAAAAAACATACATGCATACAGTACTTGCTACGCAGAAGACTGATAATGGAGCATGCAAATGCCTTCTGCAAATCTTTTGCGATTTAAAAATGTGACGAGAAAATGAAAGCTTGATAAGCAGCTCTGATTTGCAAGTGGTGCTCTGAACTGCCCCACTAACAGAAGGCCTCAGTTTTTTTATTTATTTTTTTTATTTAGAGAAGTTCTTCACTTTAAACACAAACAAATGTTTATACTTTGCCTGTGGTGTGACACTGATGTGAAGTGGTGCAGAACCCAGGAGGAAGCATCTGTTTGCAAGATTAATTTAATTTTGCACCACATTTGTAAACAAAATAAGGGAGATTTACCTTTGACTGGTTCACCTATTTTCTTATCGTTATTGCTTCTTTCAGCTGCCTTTTCACAGTATTTAAATGGAATAAATAAAGAAATAAAAATTAATGTATATGGAAGTTGAATGAGTGACTTTTTTAAGTAACAATACCAAGCATTCTCTGGTTCAGCTTCAGTGTTTCTTTGATTTGATGCTTGTTTGTATAATTTATTATAATAAACTTTGGGGTTAGTCAGGCACACATGTCTGCACTAAACTAGATGTAATGGATTCACCAACAAAATAGTACTCACATGAATCTAGAGTGAAAAAAATTGTTAGTGACCTTAAATAATGTAGTTATAAACAGGCCTCAAAATCTGCCTACTCATGTTGTTCATCACGTTGTTTTAGAATCTGTTTGGTATTTTTGCTCCATTATATGACTTGAATAATTAATTAATAGTAAAATAAATAGAAATGCCAGTTCATCTTCTTGATTAATGTAAGGTGCATTGAATTATTTTGTCTACAGCCTGTACATGTTCTATACAGTCTGCAGTCCTTTATCGGAGGACAGATTGTACATTCAACTATGATATTGAAAGCTTTGTGCTGTGGATAAAAACTATGAAGATCTGATGCATTTCAAAGAGAAATGGTTAAAATCTCAAGGGATTTATGTTTTCTTGCATAGAAATGAAACGAGTTGTCCTCCCTATGGCCCATGAACAGATCCCTGAAAGACACAGCGATCCATCTGAATATGACCTCTCCTTCTCTGTCATGCTCTCCTAAGCTTCTTTTTTAAGAGCTCGAGTCTTCAGGGTCCAGTTTGAAAGTTGTGTTATCAAAGGCTGGGGCTGCTAAGAGACCAGCAGAGAAGGTGTAGAAAGACAGATACAGCGCACTATGAAACCCGAGCCCTTCTTTGTCAGAATTATGCATGAGCTCAGAGAATAAGGCCCTTTATAGTCTACAGTCATGGTGGCAGGGAAGGTGACTCCCAGACCTTGTACTGCAAGTAACTCACAATGAGAGAGGAGTTATAGAGAAATTAGGTTAGAAAGAAGTAGAGGACACATTGAAGTGGTTTTGATCTATTTATTACATAAATTATTTATTTATTTCTTCTGTCATCTGTTGTCAGCTGCTCTGCTATAAGTAATAGGTTAATTTGTGACCTTGATATTTTTGAGAAAGTCAGAGCATATCTGCTTGTTACTCCGTTTTTGGCCAAGAAGGCAGGATTAAGGTGATGGATCTCAAATTTGTTCTTGTTAAAAAAACTTTTTAAAATTTATTTAATTAGTGCCTGTTATCCCTGGCTGTCACTTCTTGTAAAAACTGCATTTTTGTCCTCTATGACACTCTGACAATTGATTTGCTGCACAATTTTCCATTTTGTGACATTGTGTTGAAGAGGCATTGACATTAAGACATCGGTCCTTCACTTTAATCCACTAGTACAGTAAATGATAGACATCCTGCCTGTTGCATCTGTGAAAGTCTTGTTGAAAATATACCAACAGCAGTGTGTTTTTCTTCTTCTGTCCTTATTTCAGTACTTACACAGGAATAAGCCAACTGGTAGACAGGAAATAAATCTCAACAAGATTAAAGATTAAAAACACAGAGGACTGCTTGACATTTAAAGATACTGACTACAAGTTTATATTTGATATCTAAGTAATTGTGTATAGAAGTTCAGTCAGAGTTTTGTTTTCATCTGCTAGAATGTCAGCTGCCTCATTAGATAATTGAAACTTTTTTACTGCCCTGTGACCAGTCAACTGTTGCTGTGAGAGTTAAAGGTGAGAAGAAAGATGTCTGATGTGTCTTTAATTGCATTCTCTATGCTGACCACAAATTCATAGACCTTTGCTCCCAATGAAAGAAGATGAGGGTGTGACAGAAGTTTAAAGGTCAAGCATTAGTGCAGTTTTTGTAAAGTGCAGGTATGATTTTTATTATACTGCTGATTAAAAATTATTTCATCATTACTTCATCACACAGCTGCATCTCAGAAACCATATGCAAGTGGTTTTGTCAGCATGACTGGTTTGTGAGTTACCGTGCGTGTGAATACTTGACCACAATATCCTGTGTGTGTGTGTGTGTGTGTGTGTGTGTGTGCGTGTGTGTGTGTGTGTGCAGCAGGACAATAAGTATGAAGATGAAGAAAGAATAAAGGACAAGCAGCGACTTGGCACATATAGCGTAGTAGTCCTCAATCACCATGGTAACTAGTCTCTGATAGGACAGGAGTGAAGTGCTGAAGCAATTAACTGGTAGCATGATGTCTTGTCTCTAATTGGGTTTGTGTTTGTGTGCGCGAGAGAGAGTTTCTGGTGGTAGCGGTAATGTTCTTCCTGTCTGTGCAAATGTGGCAGAACAAACACTTATTGTGCTGCCACTTCTTAACAACCTGGAGAGAGACTGCACTCAAACCGATCCTAACACTGTGAATATGGTAACATACCAGTTAAATGTTTTAACATTGTTGTCATGAACATGGTGACATACCAGCGTTATTTACATCATATAGCGTAAAGCAGCTGTATAGTCTCACAGAGCACCTGTAGACTTTTTATTCCTACAAATAAATTTCTGTATCTTCAGACAAGAAAGGCAAGCCACTGCATTAGAACTGAGAAACTGTTTGGTTAACCCTAGAAACAAAGCTATTTTTTAATATCTGCTGGACTGTTTTTGCTGAACTGGAAAACTTTGAGTAGTTAATTACAGGAAACAAATAATTGCAAAGAAGCACTGTAATGAAACTTAATTCATTTTGCTTGTGCTCACAAGGTGCATATTTCAAAATAAATTTGAGTGTCAAATTAGTATTCAGGGTGCTCTGGTTGAGTTCTGGCCTTGTGAGCAATACAATAAAGCTGTAGTGTGTGGTCGATGGTGTGCAGGAGGAGGTGAGGGTCAGAGACCCATCAGCCTCCGTTGCTGCTTGTGTCTGCCTTTAGCTGTTTAATTGGCTTCTGCTTCCACATCTATATACAGTTAAAACACTCTTCCCACAGAGGTGATTTCCGTGTGCAAAGCTGTTTGTGTCCAAAGCACCACAGCTCTATCATTTCCAGCGTGAACTCTGCATTATGTAACTATGGTTGATTACTCAATGAGGAACCACACAAGGTTTTAATACAAACACTGAATGCAGCACAATGCCCAGTGACTGTTAATCTTAGTTTCCTTTGCACTTTGACAACACTGAGGGGGAATTGAGGCTCATTAATGCCTCATAACAAATCTTAAGTGTACTGAGCACTGGAAGCATGACCTTTTCACTATTTGGTTTATGATACAGATATTATGACACCATTTCATTTGGAGTTTGAACTGGTGTGTTATGTAATCAACGCCTTTATTCTCATGCCAAAAGAACTTAAGATGCCAAGCAGCTCAGGCTCCCAGCACATTAAGCTGCTGGACAATGTAGTTTTAGACAGGAATTATTCTAACATATCCCTGTTATAGACCAGAACAATTTTCCATTTTCATTTTAGTCATGCTAGAGATGACAATGCCAGACTGTTGTCTGTTCAGACTGAAACACCTCATCTGTTGACATTTTGTTCATACATTAATGATTTCCAGATGATTTGACTTTCGGGATACCATGACCACACCTTTAGTGTCAATATAAGGTTTGGGATTTTGGAAAAAATGTCTCAAACTATGTTGATTTTCCATTAAATGTGGTACAAGGTGTATATTCGTGGCTCCCTGAGCAATATTTGCAGTCCTTTTCATCTAGTTTGCTCAAAACTGTATTTAGTGCAAATATGTGCTAATCAAGCAAGAGTCACACAAGCCTCAACTGTGTTTAGTACCAATTAGGAAGTGTTGGCATTCACACAAGCTAAAATAAACTGGTGAGCACTGTTAACAGTGCAACTGCTAAACATCATAGTTTCATTGTCACATTGTCGCTGTAAGTTGTTTCTGTAAATAAATGTGGACAATTAGTTTGTTAATGTTTGCTGTGTTTGAGTTGGTCAGATGTTTATTACGCGTCAGTGTCAAACAGCTATTCACTGGCATCATGCACTACAAAAAATGATGCATATAGTAATTATGGGGCATATGTGAGCTCCCAGTACGCAGGATTCATGTACAGATTGCACAGAGATTGCTTTTCCTTTGTAAAAGTGTTTTTTACTCAAAGGAGCTGTCTTTCTTTCTTTCTGTTCTTTACAGAATGAAAAGTCTCTGGGTCATTCTGCAAGCAGGTCCAGCAATATATCAAAGGTGAGCAAAGCACACACAAATGGAAAAAATCTGAATGAATGAATGGCTTTCCTCCGCCACACAGAGAGAAAAGTGAATAAAGACAGGAGGCTGTCTGTGAGGTGAACCGTGGAGGAAAACCGAGATTGACAGACAGATAAACGTGCACTGGAGTGAGAGCAGCTGATGGATAACCTCCCTCTGTCCCATTACATCGCCCTAATCAGAGCTGCCTTTCCGATCAATCTCCAGAGAAGAGATGCATCTTTACACCTCATCTCCTCAACTCAGTGTGGCTCTGTGTCAGACTCTAAAAGCCTATGTTCTCTGTGACTCCTGCCTTTCTCTATTTTCTGTTTTCTTCTGCTCTCTGTCCTACCTCAGGGAAACCTGCATTGAATGTGGCTCCAGGGTTTTCATCCTTGGTCCCCTGAGCCTCTTAGAAGATAAACTCTTTACATGTGCTAATAGATGTCAGCGCCACTTCATCACCATGGAGCAGCTCTGGCAATAATGTTTGATCTACGAGCCATTGGCTGTTTAAAGCTGAGAAAGAGTTACTTCATCTGAGTGACAAATAGGCCAACAACATATTGTTTTTAAGACAATTCACCTCTTTTGTTAAAAAGATGTGCACCGTATGTCTTAGTAAAACACATGACACATTTTACTATTTAAGAGATTCAGTTTGGTGGCAGATAATAATTGTGTTGAAAATGTGGTGACGCGTAGTATTCAATATAAGATATAATCTGCATGTATAATGTCTACAACCATGACAAAATATTATTGCAATATTATTACTGTTATTTTTAATAGTAATATATTGCAAATATATTATTATATATAATAATATGATTGCAATACACTTAGACAATACACAGTTTAATGTCATAATAACCAAACATAGTAACCTGGTTACCCAAGTAGCTCAGTGATTTACTGTCATTATGAAATGCTTTTTTTCCTCAGAATTAAATTTCATTCATACATCACACTTTTATAACATTCTGGTGAAATCA
>OMLM01003227.1:261765-286131 GCA_900302695.1 Helostoma temminkii | reverse complement strand
TCTAGTGAAATCAGCCAAACCAAAATCATGTTAAACATTTATCTACAAAGCTGATTTAACTTTAAATCGACTTTGTTCTGTAGAATTGTGAGTACAAACAACCAGTAAACTTTATTATTCTATCCATATCAGTGACCTTTGGTCAGTGATAAAAGTAATGGTTGAAATTATGTAATTAAAACCCATTCATATAAGATGTACTTTACAACTGAAGAAGCGTACACAAACAAAAAGGACATTGGCTGCCATTTTGTACAAGGAATGGTTTGACATTTTGTGATATATGTTTGCTTTATTGGAGACACTCGTGTCTGTATCATGTAAATGAAGCTAGTACCAACAGCAGGCTGACTTAGCTTAACATAAAACATCAAGAAACAACAAGCCTGGTTCTGTCTGATAATAAAACTGTAAAAATGATACTGAGGACTTTATTTTATGTTGGTAAGGTGCTGGAGTATTATTCGTCAGGCATATTAACTACCTACAGTCTGCACTGATTGCCTGTCAAGTAGTCCTGGCCCAGAAATAATCTGGGACATATGCCCCCACTGAACAAACCAGATTCAGCGTGTTAGTGAGTTTTAGAAGTGCTGCTAGTTGCATTTTATTAACTTTTGAAAATAGTCAAGCCAGTAGTTTCCCCCTGTGTTTAAGCAAAACTAAACAGCTGCTGGTGGTAGCAACCACCAATTTCTTAGCAGTTCAAGAATGACTGGACCTAAATGATTTAGGAAATCCACCTCAGATTCAGATATTGATTAAAAAAACTCAACATAAAAACAAGAGTTAACAGTGGATTATCGTAGAGGTTTAATGTATACATCATATTCCTGAGACTACTTTCTGTGGAAGCTGCTTAATTCAGAATATGATCTGTGAAGCTATGAAAGATTATTTTATTTTATAAATGCAAAGGATTTATACGTTTCCCTGCTTTGTGCACTATTTTACTGACAGGATAAGATGGAAGAGTTTTATATTTTCAGCAGTGACTGAAATATTCTTTTTGCTGAAAATACTCATTTATGTTGCAAAGCTCCAGAAAATGCAGATAAAGGCACTTTATGAAACACAGTAAAATCTATCTCTAATCTCCAACTAATTTTCATTTGCCTTGTCTGTATGAGCTGCTGATGACCGCTTTAATGGATGATTTTCATTCGTTTCCACATGAGCTCCAGCCAGACTCAAAATAAGGACACCAAAACAAACCCTACATTTCTTCACATGGCACAGATTCAAGCTGAATCACATCAACTCATGTCACATCACATAAAAAATAAATGTGCTCTTTTCCAATTGTTGACCTACTTTAATGATAAAATTCTACATAAATAACCAAAGCATTAAGAGGCATATTTCATTCATTTCATTTCCAGCTTGGTACAACATACAGTCTGAATGTGTATGTGAAAACTCAAACATACAAAGCATTTGTCAGTTCTGTCAAAGCTCCTCTTGTTTTATGCTGACACTGGCAGGACACTTCCTTCTTTGCTTTCTTGCTTCTCAGTTTTCTTCGTGTAGACATTTACCGGACTGTCTGTGTTCTCCACTCAAATGACTCAGAAAAACTACTCCGTCGGTATCCTGTTACTTGTTACACCATCACGGGAATACCCATCATAAGACACTTCAGGAGAGAGGGATTTATATAACAGGAAACCAGCATTTAGCCAGAGGGTGAATTGTTCCATAAACACGATTTTGCCTCAGGGAGTATGAGAGATTAAGATGCATGATCTTAGATATAAATGTTTATGTGTATCCAGTGCTAAAAACTCATTATCTCTTGTCTGCTCTATATTTGTTTTGGTTATTGATTTATTTACTTAGAAAGTGTCTTATCGAGCTGTTTGTAAAGAAATTGTCTGGAGTGAGATGTAGTTGTGGGTAAAAAATTTGCCTTTTTCATTAAATGAAAGAATGGTCAGTGTTGAATATAGAAAAGCAGATTGGATGGCTTTATCTGAGTGCAGAGTGTAGGCTGAGGATTGCCCATTGATTTGGCTGGAATAGTGTTTCCTCTCAGCGAGGTCAGGAGGCTTAGCTGTAGCTGTTTCTCTCTTTAGCACACTGCCTTAGAGCTGTATGATGCCACCTACACTGTTTGGGAAGGAATTAGAGTATTACGGTCGTCAAAAAGACACAAAGAAGCGACACACCACTCAGTGGGTTGCTGCTGATAGTCAGCCAAACATCTGGTGGTGCTCTAAAATTCAAGCTGCTGCAGTTTTGCAGCATTTCAGGCTTCACTGCTGCAGTGCACAACCTGGATCTGTCCTCTAGATCTCTACAGGAGCAGATTTGCTGTTCCGTTCAGCTTTGCAGGCCACTGATGTTGAAACCAGGCACTGAGCCAAGCAAGTATTTGGAAGAAAATTAATTGTTAATATCTTGGAATACATCACACTTTTTTTTCTTAGTGAAATTGCTCAATCTGGCAGCGTTGCTCTTTTATATGGGTTTCTGCTGAAGCTAGCTCTGGTCCTTGGAGAGAAAAGACATGAAGGGTTTCATTACAAAATGCTTTTGGTGCCGTGATTGCTTATTTGTCGACAGACTGGTGAAATAAATTACTTACAGAGGATACACAAAAAATAATATAACACTGATGAAAGTGCACCTTTACCCCTGAAGCATCTTAATAACATTTAGAGTCAATGCAACAATGGTCATGTCAGCTACAAGCTCAAGACGTTATATGTAAATAGTTTAGACTGACCAGCATCCAGAAATATTAAGTTTGCCATGAAATATAACAGTAAAACTGAGCATATCCTTACTCACAATAAGATGGTATATGACAGTTATTATTAAATTATTCCAACGCGCTATAGTAACAACAGAGTTGTTGCTATAATGGTAGAAATTATTATTTTAGCACATCTACCAAAAGTGCCACACTGTTTGTTGCCATCATCTATTCTAATTACCAGTTTCCAAACTAAAAATAGTCATAATTACAACTGGGAGAAGTTTTTGAGAACTGAAATATCCAACTAATGGCACTTCACGGAAACCAAGCAAACATGGATATTTGACATCAGCCCAAACCTGTGGTTCAAACTAGTGAAGCTCAAATGATACAACAGGTTTGTCAGGTGATGTGTACACTTGCAATAGCAGAAATGAGAATTCATCATTCATCGTTCATTTCCATGCCTCTCAGATGGCATGCACTCAGCAGTAGTCACCTTGAAGTCTAATCGTTTTCCATGAAGAGTTTACGTATTTGATCTATTCCATGTGTTTCTGATAAATATATGCCGTGTTTTTATTTTTCCTGAAGAGCACGAGTTTCTTTTAATGTGGAATATATCAGATTAAGGAACAAACTTGTTTTTAGAAAAAACAATCAATGTACACAAAGTTAGTTTTAGTAATTTAACAAGCATAAACCAAGTGTTTATCTTCTTTGGAGTCAGGTGTCACTTCCAAGAGTTGAAACAACTGGATGGTCGTGATTTAAGATGGTCTGAAGTGCCAGTTCAACCACTACCAAATCACCGTGATTAAGTCTCTAGTGTTCTTGTACTTCCTCAGGTTAAAAAAAGAACTTTTTGTATTTGACTTTATCTGAGTACCTCATGAAAAATAACATTTTACTGACAGTGGATTAGTGGACAGTGGAGATGAGATTAAGTCTGATTGAAGTGCAAATATTTTCTTCTTATTCATACACGATTATCACGATTTTTAGAACAGTGAACTGCATGTGAAGCACGATGTGAAAATGATGTCACTAAGTGTAAATGAATTTTGACATCTTGGCATTGTTTAGGTAAAGAATTAACTTTGATGCCCGTTACGTTTTGGTGGTTTGACATCTGTTGCATCCTGTCAGCATCTGGCCCATTCACATCGTCTGTTCAGCAATGTGTCTGCCTTGTTAGAGGTTTCTCGCTGGGAGGCAGTGATTCATTGTTCCTGTTAGATTTTAAAGGCTATTCTTTGAAAGGCCCCAGTGGCTGGAAAATGAGAGTTGTGTTTTTCTCCAGGTGGAGATAATAAAAGAAGAATGGAGACTGAGGTAATAGCAAATGTGAGGAAATTTAGTGTAAAAGAGAAATAATAGAAGGATGGAAATTTATTTGTGGATGATTTTTGTGTGTAGAGGGTGAGATCACCCAAGGAGAGAGGTTAGATAACTAATTATTATAATGAAAAGACAGTTTCAGCATCTGCAAACAGGTGTTCATGCAAACAGAAGAGAATATGATGCATGGTTGGATTACATCTAATTAACACATCTGAGCCACTGAACCATAATTAAAGGCATTAAATATAAATATGTTTCTTTACACAGTTTAGTTTCTAAAACAAGTGCTAAGTATTAAGGCTGCTTGACATAAATTTCAGCATTTCATAAAACATAATCATCATTAAACACAACCACTCATGAAAGGTCCTTGCACAAGAAAGGGCAGTTATGAGAAAGTAAATGTTTAATGGTAATCTGTTAATCATTACTATCTAACCAATGTTATCATCGCTCTGTTGTTTAACTTAGCTCAGTGACTCAGTTACCTTATTGGCCAGCTCACATGACATGGCAACATGCATGATTAATAGAGGCAAAATGACATAGAGCTACAATAAAATAAGCAATAAAGATACTGTTATGATCCCACCTCTTTTTTAAAATCATTCTATAGTTTCCTCAGTATCCTGATGCTTTAGGTATATATGTGATCAGTTTCTTGTTTTTAGTCATTGTTGGCTTGTACCACTAAAGGCAACATTTTTGACCTGTGTAAAAAAATATAGTGGTAGTTACAAAAAATGTAGGTTTATTGTTTTAATCTGATCGTTTTGCCTGTTACTCACTTCTCAGAGCACCTGAATATCTTACATTTATAGTGCAGACTGCAGGAGCCCAATGAACAAAGCTAATAGAATAACAAGGAAGTTAAGGTAAATGTATTTAATTAGTTAATTTGTAATACTGCAACCTTTGAACTTTTGAAGAACAGCAATACAAAAGACAGAGACATAACGAAAAAACAGAAGCTCTTCTGTTGGTGTACAGACAGAAAACAGGCTGAAGGACATAGCTGGACATTGAATTTCATATTGATCGGTGTTAGCCCATGGGCTATAAATTTCCCCTTAGTTAGAAATGAAATCAATAGGTAATTAGTTTCTTCTTGAAATTACTAGGCCACCGTGTCTTTAGGTTAACAACTCAAATGCTATCTGATCCCATTTTTCATGTTCTCTACCAAATCTGTTGTCAGTCTGGATGAGCACAGAAACATGGTGTTGACCAAATAGCTTAACTCTTAGCAAATAAACTGAAGTCAGATGAGAAGATAATTCAAGGAAGTCTCTATGTCTAGGTAAAAAAAGTCAAAGTAAAAAGTAAGCCAAATGGTTCTAATATTAATTCTTAGTGAAAGGCAGCTGTAGCATTTTGCTGTTTTTTAAAATTAACTTTTTTACTTTAATCAAACTTTGTAGGTTTGATCATAATCATCCCAATGGGTAATGATATTGGTGTATGCTAGTTAACTGACAAAAGACAATAAGTTGAATGAAATCCTCCACAATCTATAGTCAGTTTCAGACAAAGTGGAGAAAACTGTTCATGTCAGTGTCTGACTTATAATTCCAAACCAGAGATATCAGGTTTTCTGACAGCAACAATATTTCCCACTTGGTGAAAGCGTCTTCAGAAAAGACAACAAGCCAGTGGGGAGCAAAATCTGCTACCGTTGCTGACAATTACATCCAAACAAAATCCAATATTAAAAAGGGTCTTTGTAGTTTTTTATGTCACCTGTCGCCTGTTAATCATCCACTACAAATATGCAACACCGCAAAAGTAATGGATTTTAGGTATGGGCGGTTTTTGTTTGACAGTTTGGCAGTTTTATTACTGACCTTTTATCTGTTTTTGATATCTTGTTTTAAACAAATGAGATAATCCAGATATGTGTCACAGGTTTACAGCCTGTATGGCTGTCTGATCACTTGTGTTTTTGTCCCATCAGAATTTCTGGTAGCAATCTTGTCATGTCATCTGCACAGCAAATATAGTGACTAAAATGTGATAACCACCACAGAAAAGGCTTTGTCAAAACAACTCGGTTTATATTAAACCATAAGATTCTCTTCATTTTAGGTAATCTTGACCGTACTGATTCTCTAAAGGAGATACTGGTGAACATATTTTTATCATAACAACCTGCTGGTGCATCTGTTTTTCTACTGCCTCACATCCTCCAGTTGTGTTGTTCTCAGTGCCTCATTCTTCATAACTGTGTATTGCAGTCTGTCTGTCTGTGCTTTGCTCTGTGATGCACTGGGACAGATTTTGCCTGGCGCTACTTTAATCAGATAGATTAACTGCCAGTGTTGTGTTTTTCCTTTTTATTATCCTGTGCATCAGTGCGTGACACACAGTTTCTGTAAAGATCAGATTTGCTCACAGTCTGATAGTCACCACGCAGGACTAGGAAAGGTCCTGTGTGGTGAGATTATGACTACATCCTGTTGAATAATAAAATATTTCACAATAGAGTTTTACTTAGTAGTCCTATGATAAAACTAAATTGTTTTTTTTCCTTCTTTTTTTGCCTTGTTCCTCAGGCGGGGAGTCCCACTTCAGTCAATGCACCGTGCAGTTTCTCTAGGACGTCAGTCTCCCCCTCCAGCCAGGACATCTGCAGGTACAAACCATTTCAGACCAAATTAACTTTTCTTTCCACTGATGTAAAAAACCACAGAGATGTGAACACACAAGGATAATAAATTAGAATTTATTAGTACATTATTGTTGAGGAAGTAAATCAGTGGGTGTTTTTACCTTGAGCAGCACACTGTCTCTGTTACAGTGTGCAATGTGCTGTAAAATGACATGGGTCATTCAGTGTTTGCCTCTGCATGAAAAAACCAAAGTCCCCAAAATGTTTTCCCCCTTTTTCAGATTCCTTTTATTTCAAATGCATGATATTTTCCATTTCTCTTTTTTGTCTTTTTCCATTCCTTCTCCTCTTGTCCTTTACCACCGTTGTCTATCACATGTTAATCTTTCATAAATGCACATACATCAACACATTTACTCCAGCAGTCAGGATCAGGACTCTCAGAAAAAGACCACAATGGTTCTGTTGAATTCTAATGGTAAAGCCTGTACAGGAGGTATTTCAGTGGCCACTCTTTGCACAGATGCCCCTCCAGTTTCCAAACATGCCAAACGGGACTGGTTTTCTATGCTCCGGCCTTCCTCTGTCAACGTCCGCCCCAACAGCTCACTTAGGTTTTCTGTGTCTCTGAATGACGTGGGCCAACGTGTGGACAGTCTCTGTCGTGGTCTGCACTTTATCGATCGAACTTGCTCAGAAGGAGAGTTGGAGCCGAAGCCTGAAGCTGCTCAGCTGCCTGCCTCAAATCAGAGGGCGCACACACTCAACGGCAAGCTTCCTGCACAACCCACACACCAAAACCAAAATGCCGCCCTCTCGACACGCACCCACCCTCACCTTGTCCCCTCCTTCACCGACAACTACAAATACATGTTGGGCATCCCTCCTGCCAGTTGGCTCCCATCTGACCCTGCTATCATTGTCCCTCCCCCTCTTTCAAACACCAACCCCCACCCTCTTCACTCCGGAAGCTGCAACTTCTTCCATCTTCTCCTCCCGTTTCCTCGATCCTCTACCTCGGCTAGCCTGCAGTGCTCTGAGCTTGGCAGTTACACCTCTCATCTCCACATCACCAAGTCCTCTAGCGCCCTGCTGGAAGGCAGCGAGGCAGGGTTTCCCTCTGAGGATCTACAGGGAGATGATGATGTGTTTGAGGAGGACTTGCCCAGTCTAGCTCCAATGGGAACAGACCAGCTGGCAAACTCAAAGCCAGTCACTGTGGCTGTGCCAGGTGTTCTCCTAGCCCCCCTGTGCTTTATGGATGAGGACAGCGACTTGGACTGCTGCCCATCTCCTCTGTCAGAGAAAACTGCGCCTCTGTCACCCTATTCGCTATCTGGGGATTGTTGCAGGTGGGTGACTGTCCACACCCTTGCTGTGACTTGGTAGAGCCCAGACCCTCAATGCCTTTAGGTGTCAGTTAACCCCAGAGCCCCGTGGAGTAGCAGAGACCTTCTCATCATGTAGTGTAACTACACATCAGGTACTTTACACCATAGCAGTATTTGTTCTTCAAACCCTTGCTTGAAGTGGAACTAGTCAGAAAGACCTGACACATAGACACTTCAGTTAACACACATTGCCACGTCATTTGTCTCCTCCTCAGCTCTCCTCATTCAACTCCCTGTATGTGTGTGTGCGTGTGTGCGTGTGTGTGTGGTCCAAAAATGTGTAATTCATTTAGTTTTATGTCATTTCATTTCACTTCACTGTTATCATTGCCATTTTTCATTGTGCTGTCAACATGTGTCTTTTAAGGAAAATGTCATTGTTACTAGATCCATGAGGCATTAAATAATAAATAAAATGTGATTTATTATGCCCAAAAGCTTTGCAGCTAAGACATGAATACGTGCAAAGTTAGGGAAAATGTAGAGGAGCAAGAGGAGTAATATTGAAGAGCGAAGTGTATCTGTCGTAGAAATAGTGGAATTGAGTGAGACAAGGGACAGTAACCAGCACTGATTCACTGATTGTGTCTGTCTGATTGGGTCAACAGGGCCATCATCAGTCTTTTTCACAGTGCAGACTGTGTGCGGGCTGATGTCACGTTAAGAACAATAAATTGTGATTTAAAATGTGATTACAGTCCATATCAAGGCTGCATTGCCTCGGCATGCCACCAACAAAGATTTTTTTTTAGCCGTTGTAGATTATTCTTTCAGTCAAGTCTTAAATGTCAACATGTGTACATTTGTTTTCCCCTCCACCGTATGCTGTGTGTGTACTCTGTTCCAGATTATACATCTAATACGTCAGATAGACTTATAGAGAAACATGAGCTCATGAGGTGAAGGTGAAAGATCAAGCAGAACATTACTGGCTTCAAATATAGCACACACACACACACATACACACACCGTGCAAGCTTTCTGTCAGGTGGCCTAAAATGTGAGCTCAGAGCAGAAGCTAACCTCACCTATGAAGGTGTGTGCCGGTGCGGGCATGGGTGATAGCTTAGTGTGAATTATTAGTCAGATTTTATGCAGTATTTAACAAAGTAATGATTGAAAGTATAAGAGGTAACTCTATACAGTAGTTCATCCTCCTTACCTTTCATTAGCTTCTTTTTAATTAATTATTATGGTAAAGCCATAGACTTTGCTCCTCTCTTCTTTTTAGTATTTTATAGTTTGTGCACGCTGTACCTTTATATTACCGCCCCCTGCACGCTTGTTCTTATAGAGCACAGATGAAGTACTCACATAAACATTTTAGGATGTGGGCAGAAAAAGGGAAGCGTTTAAGGATCTGAAAATTACACACTTAGAGAATGAAGAGTGCAAAGATTATCTGAACGCCTCAGGAGAACATTGGGAGGAAACATCAGGGATCAGGAAGAAAGTGAATGCTTAGCCCGGGCTGTAATGTTGCTGAGCTTGTTTCCTCCCCTCAGCTTGTGGTGCTTGTGATTTCTGTTTTGCTTCTCATCTTTTAATGTTGTCATACTCTAACGGCAGCTCTACGATCAATACTGCTAAACAGGGTGATTTTTCTCAAGTGATGCAAATTAAATTTTAAATTCTCTCCCTTGCCTAACGGTGCTTGCAGTTTGCTGCGGGTGACACAGATACACTTAATTTAGCTCTAAATTTGCACGATAATTTTGGATTATTATGTTAATCTGTTTAATGTATGGATGTATGTTACACTGAATAACAAAGCAGAATTTTCTGTGCTCTGTTTAAGTTGGATTTCTGTCTTTAAAATCCCTTTTGCATTCGTATCCAATCCTGGCTGCAGCCTACATGAAATTCATAAAAAACCTTTTCTTGGCATTGGATCCCTTCACTGTTCTCTACTCATATTGTTTACTGATCCTTTTATTCTCACTGAGGCCCCATCTGGAGGTGTAGGTATTTTCTGTGGTTATCTCCTCATACGCTTAAAAATCCACAACATTGGGATTATGTATTAAATCTGACCTGACATGAGCACTAAGAAAGGCCAGTCCTCAGGCTGATTTAATAATATTATTTATTCTAATTATTTATTTATTCTTATGAGTACAGTTTGTGTGGGAAACCAACAAGCAGTTTATCATTTCGTGATCCACGAAAACAAACACAAATAAGGCCTCCAAACCTTAACCAACACGAACAAGCCTCATTCAGAGATGTTAATTTTGTCTCATCTATCCTTTAATCCCTCAGCCGTCATTCCTCTCACTCCACCTCCTCCTGTATGTGAGAAACCCATAGGAATGACCTGTTTTTATCCCGCTTTGTTCACGTTGTCTTTTAATCTTGTAAGGCTTTGGCCAGATCAGTGATGCCTGGAAATAGACATTATCTTGTTCACTCACTTTCTAACGTGTGGATGCATGTGTATTTTCATGTGTTCTTATCCTCCCCTGAACCAGGATAAGGACAATCCCATTTGGACACTCTGCTGTTTGCTTCTTCTCTCTATTATTTTTTACATGTTACTGCTTCCCCAGAGAGAAGTTCCACTGCTGTCTACTTCTAACTCAGAAAAACACTGAAGCCTTTCCTGCTTTATGCATCTGTTAGTAGAAATTGGTAGAACAGTCGGATTTGAAAAATAGGTTGAAAACTGCATTGCCTTTTCCGTGTGTAGCTATTTAACTGTTAAGGCTCTTTAGGGATATCATGTGCATTTTATTCAACACTATAGATTTTCCTCCTTTTGTCATTGCTCTGTTAGTCTGGCCAGACATATCAGCCTGACCTTTAATCAAAGTGTAGTTGTGGTGGAACAGGCAGCAGCTGATTCGAGTGCTTATTGCTCATTTTTAAGGACTTTTTTTTTTTTTTTTTTTTTTGGTCAGCAACAGCAAGATCAATGTCCTGACATTAAATCCTGAGAGCATTTTTTGCCTCAATATGGGACATGTGTGTGATGTCCACATACTTCTGAACTACTAGGTTCTAATAACCATCTCCGATCTCTAATTTTCCCCCAATTCCCGAATTCTCTCTCACGCATACACAAACTGTCTGAGAGTCAGATGGAACAGAGACGCTTTTATTTTAACTGAACAGACAGACACAGACAAATACACTCCTCCTTAGTGTGGGTGACTAATAGATGCTGTCCTCCAAACTGTCAGACACTGTCCAATATATGTGATCTTGAGGAAGAGAGAGGAGCCACTTTGTTCTGATATTACACATCTGATTGGTTCCTTTCACAGAAAAACCTGTCCAGCAGTCCTCAGAGGTAGCAGACACCTAATCGAATGTTCCAGTTGTCTGCCTGTTAAATTGAATGCAATTGCTAGTAGGAGCCTTGCCACAAATACCAGGCTTGAGATTAAAACTTCAGATAAGGTTATTTTATAGGTCAGTGTTTGTGATGATGTGAAATTGATCAATCAAAAAATTGTAACTTGATTAATATATTTACCAGATTTATTGTGTCAAACCTTATATTTACAAAATATTCACCCAGTATTTAATGTATTTATTTTACAAACACATTTGTAACATAACTGATGTTGATTTTATCGTCTGCATTCCCTGTTTGTGCCAGCATATTGATGTCAGACAATATGTAGTTTTCCCAAAAAAACAGAAATTGCTACTGCCCCTACCGCAGGGTATCTGAAATTAGATTTTCTGTGTGCAATTTTGTGCAGCGACATTGCAAGAACACCGAGTTATTGTCTGAAAATGTCATTTTGATTTGAAAATGAAGTGCTTTGAATCAAATTAGTTTGTCCTGATTGAGTTTATCCATGTGGGATACGTATCATGCTCTGTATACCAGGTGTTAATGTGCTTTTAAATTTGTGAAATTATATTCCCATCTGCTAAGAGGTCTGCATCTGTGGCAAGTGTGGATTAAATGGGGATTTTGGAAATACTTTTTTTAATGTACTTATAAAGAATACTAGTTTTCTGACAGATTTTCCAAAACTGAAGTTTGCTCAAGTTTCAGGAAATAACCGTCAGCTTTGCCTGCCAACTTTTCTCTTTCTGATCTTTCCTCTGTCTTCCTTCTATTACAGCTGCCTAGCTTAGCGTTGACTGTATTCTTTCATTCCTGTAGGATTTGTCACTGTGAAGGCGATGACGAGAGTCCTCTGATCACACCCTGCCACTGCACAGGGAGTCTGCGCTTCGTCCACCAGGGTTGTCTGCAGCAGTGGATCAAGAGCTCCGACACTCGCTGCTGTGAGCTTTGTAAATATGAGTTCATCATGGAGACCAAGCTCAAACCACTGCGCAAGGTAAGACACAGTTTATATACCTACATGTACATCTATAGTGGAATGTTAAATCATTTACTGCTGGTGTTATTTCAGGCTGTCGTTGAGCCAACTCACATCACTCTTTTGTTATGAAGCTGGAAATGCCAAAAGCACTCTCCAACCAAGATGATAACATGATCATGACACTGAGCTTTGAAGCTGTTTTCATAAGCAGAACGTCTTAGGGTTGGGGGGTGATTCATTTCAAATAGCTGAGAGGGAGTACACTTCCATTAAAGGCTCTTATCAATAGCAGTGGCCTGAAGATATCAGGACACTCTAATTAAAATTCCTCCACCCTTCATTAGCTGCACAAAAGGCCTTAAACAAATGCTGTGCTGTTAATAGCTTCTGAATCCCACTGGTGAACACTGATGTTATTTGTGTGAGAGTGCAGAGAAATTTTAGATGAGGATATCAGTCTTGGTATTTAATCTCATACTGCAACACTGGATTCCTGTCGCAGTGACCCTGCAATTGCTTAATTTTTTTAAAAAACACAATATATCTGTTCTGATTTTGGTAGAGCCAGTGCAACGTATTTACAAAAATGGATCTGATGCTAATGGCATTGTAATAAATGTTTTCTTAGTGGGCTCATTTCCTGATTTTGCAGCCAGTCACAAGTGTGTAACAGTGCTGTAACTGAAATGTCTGGCAGACATCACGGTACCTGGCCTCTGTGCGATGAGTGCCTCGTGCCACTTGTCTCCTCTATCTTACTCACCCTGTCAAGAAGTATTATGTAGTGTTGGATGACGATCACAGTAGCTGAATGCCCTCCATAAAATATTAAACTCTCACACTGAGCTCCTCTAGTAAACATCTGAGAGAGCCAAAAGTTAAATTGATTTTCTTTTTAAGTGATTGTTTAAAAGCATGCCTCTGTTTCTCTGCATAAAAGCATTGTGTGTGCCCCTTTTTAACCTTTTCAAATGTCCTCTTATTGTCCCATCTGCCGCAGTGGGAGAAGCTACAGATGACGGCAAGTGAGAGAAGGAAGATCATATGTTCGGTCACCTTCCACGTCATCGCCATCACCTGCGTGGTGTGGTCACTGTATGTCCTAATCGACAGAACAGCAGAGGAAATCAGATCAGGTCAGCATTAACTCAGATACACACACCTGTACACACATTCATTAACATAACATCTTTCATCTACACTAAGTCATTCATGTACTGTTTTCAATGACCAATCTGCATAACTCTAGAGTCATTTGAGTGGTGTGAGTGTTGATAGCGTGAAATGTTTTCTAAGATAGAAATATATGTGGGTGTAATTCACTTACAGAAACAGCGGGCATTAAAGTCGCAGCTGACAAAAGCTATACCTCTTTACTTTTATTGCCTGGACTATGTGTTCAGTTCAAATCGGTACTTTTTTTTTAGACTAAAATTAAAGATAATTGTTGTAAGAAAAGAATAAAAAAGACAAATGTACGAAAAATATGAATATGAACTTAATTGATTAGTAGTATTTATTGTGGAAATTCTGTAAATATTGGCCCTTTTGCCTGTGTTAAAACTGTAGATGGCTACATTACTGCTGCAGGATTCACTGGCACTTAGTGTGCTGCCACTCATTCCTCTCTGGCATATTAGGTGTTTCTGAGGCTGTGTACAGATGGAAGAGCAGGCTGTGCCTGTTTAGTCCAACCTGATGAGTCAGACTTGTTGGAGTCCCTGAGGGCTGTCAGGTTCAATCACCATGGTGATTACAACTAGTTCCACACCAGTCTCTGTCTCTCCACTGCCAACTTAAACTGAATTTTTCTCTCAATTTGCTTGCAAAGATCACAGCAGACTTGGCTCTAATACACAAAAAATGTATTTTATTGACTATATTAATTTCTGAAGCAGTTTTCATGTGTATGATTGCATGATGAATTATTTCTTAACACAGTGGTTCCCAGCTCTGGTGTCAAGGCACCCTGTCCTGCTTGTTTTCTTACTATCCTTGTCCTACCTACTGCTGATTACCTGGAACAAGTTGATTCAGCCAATCAGAAGCTGTAAGTGTAGGGAAAACAAGCAGTCAAGGACCAGGGTTGAGAACCACTGTCCTTACATCTGCAACTGTAATATTTGACTTCATTGCACTTCTCTTTCTTTGTCTGTGTGTCTTGGTAATACATGATACTTACACTCTTTTTACTCATGCAGCCGGAAGAATCCCAGGTAAACAATTAATCTTTAACCTTTTGACTTTCAAACTATGTTTCCCTTGTCAGCCTCTCTGTCAGCTGTTTCCAGTTCTTTTGCAACAGTGCTTTCTTCCCCTTTCCTTTCCTTTTCTGCCTTGCTTTCAAGATTAAAATCATATTTTTCACCCTTAAAGTTGTTTGTCTTCATGCTGCCTTCCCACTTATTAAATGCAGGCAGACACAAAGCTGAGAGTGAGCTGAAGTTATGATTTATTTTATGTTATAGAGAGTTTTGATTAAATCAAACCTGACTGTTTGTGTTCATAACATGCACACTTCACTTCCACTGTGCTCTGCTTTTAAAAAACAGTGGCTCTATTTTTCTAGAACCTATCAGGAAAAAACGGCATAAGAAAAAGTGTTTGTGTCATATAGAACACTTGATATGATCCTGCATATCATCATCAAGGGTAGGGATTAGTATCTAGAGTTAATTTATGTCTCAGACTACCTGAATTAAAATGACCACCATTAACAATTTTTAAATTTGGTTCTGAGAATCTGGCTCTTAGTTTTTTGCATGGTGCTGCAGATTGTGAGTGTTTGCACTTCCCAGTGTTATTGCGTATTTTACTTATTACTTCATGTTTTGGGGTTTTGCTATTTCCGCAAATGCTGTAACTGCCACAGGTCCCATAGCAATGTTTTTTTACAGTTTAGGAAATTTACTACAAATCATTCTGATTTTTTTTGTGTTTCTTACTTAAATATTATTATTTTGTGAGTGTTTTTATACCTTGGTTGGAAAGCAAGATTGGCAGTCTGACAGGAAATGAGAGGAAAGGGAGAGAGGAAGATGGGAAATGACATGCAGCAGAGGTTAACAGCCAGACATGAACTGGGGATGTTGCAGGTCATTAACGCCTCGGCCACCATATTGGTTACAGTATGGAAATCAATTTGCAGAATTCACTTGATTTTTGAAGTTAGTTGTTAATTGTTATGGACTTGTGTTGATATGTGATGAAATCCTGTGTCACAGCATATGTAATTTATAACGTTATCAATGCACTCTGTAAAACATGGCTATGACACAGTAGACAAAAATGGTTTCTTGTTTGTTTAGTGAATTAAATATCTGACATTTTATCACACTGATGCAAAAATAGCACTAAAAGAAATATTGTATCTACCACATAGTAAATGACACCAAAATCTGTTATGGTAGATGCATTTATATTGGGGCATTGGATATGGCATGATACAACTGTCCTGCAAAGGGTCCAGCTACTGTAATGAAATACACGGTAATTTAACTGATAAATTACATTAGTGTAGTGATATCCTGTCTATTTATGTTCTAAACATGTATACTGTTGATTCCCCTACCACATATCTTCCCTGTTAAAGCATATTGTAGTAGTTTAAGACTGATCTGTTGAATGATTCACAGAAACAACCAGTTAAATTTGCAGAAGCTTATAAAGCAATTCTTCTGCTTCCTGTGTTGTTGCGCTTGTTCATTTCCACCTCGCAACCTCTTGAACATGAAGCCTATACATAAAGTACATATACTAAACTGTAGACATGTCATTTTATTTTGCAATACTATTAATAATACTATTAGTAATAATAATTATATAATCACAGTCTGTTTTTTGACTCATGCACGGTTCTGTTGTGTCTGTTATCTGTTTCTCAGGGATCCTGGAATGGCCTTTCTGGACCAAGCTGGTGGTGGTAGCCATCGGCTTTACAGGTGGACTGGTGTTCATGTACGTCCAGTGCAAAGTCTACATCCATCTATGGAGGAGACTTAAAGCTTACAACCGGGTCATATACGTCCAGAATCGGCCAGACACGTGTAAAAAGCTGGCACTGGAGAAGCCACCTCTCATGGAGCCGAGTCATGAGAACAAGGAGGCTCTGGCCCCGAACCAGTCAGACACAAACTCCTCCCAGTACACAGAGACAGAGGACTACAGTATGGAGGTGCTCCATGTCTGACTACTCAGTCCATGCCGTTGGTTATTCTACACACATTATACACACCTAAACAGGCCCACAGTGAAGAGTAGCAGTCATGGAAAAACTTGGAGACTGAAAAACCAGTTGCCCCCCTTCTCCTGACCCAATGGCACTGTCCTCTTTTGGTCCTCCTCTGGGCATCTTATGTCCCCAAAAATCCATCCAGAGAGAGACAGACAGACTATGACTGTCTTCTTGTATCTACATTCCTTCTGCAAGACCTTATTCCTTCCTCCACCTACACCCTCAATCCATAGTCTTGCCTCTTTCCTAGGACCGGACAGTTTTTACTGACTTCTGTAAATGTCTGAAGAGGCCTGAAGCATACCACTCTGCACACACACATACTCGTGTGTGTTTGTCTGCACCTCTGGGAGAGGAGGACTGAGACAAAATAGACTCACATGAATATGGAGGTCTAACCATGTCTGATGCATGGTTTGCTTGTTGGTTTGTTAGATTTGTTTGTTTTTACCTCCCTTGAGTCTTGAGCTAAGCTGCCATAGATCAGTATGTAGCGTTGTGCATCGGATATCTGGAACATTCAGCTACTGCCGTTTCTGTTGCTGTGGTCTGTCTGTGCTGGCCTGGCTCGACCAGGCCTTGATCTGGACATGCATTGAAGCACTTTTGTTTTTTAGTTCCCACAACAAACCCCTCCCCTTTTCTTAGTTCCTTGTTTTTTGTTTTTTCTTTAATATAAATTAATTCTTAAATTGTGGAGACCACATATGGGGAGAGCAAATTCGGGCAAACTTGGAAATGTTCGTATTATTTGATATTGTGTTTCCTCATATGCTCACACACACATATATATATATATATAAACCCACCCATGGATGATAAAAAAGGAATTGGGGTTAAAAAATGGAATTATGCTGAAAGAAACAATTGAATGTTTTAGTTAAAGCTGAGAAAATTTTTTTTGACTCTGACAGGTCGGGCTCATTGCTCTAATGCATATAATGGAAAATCCAGCCACATGACATCTCTACCCCATCACAAACTTTCTGAAGGTTTTGAGAATGTAAACTTTTTAAAAAATGGTTTTAAAAAATTAATAAAATATTAAAAACATTTTTACCAGTCACAGGAAATTGCAAGATGTTTTCCATGTCTTGATCATAATGAGAGCCTTTGGGCATAAACGGCATCGCTCATGTTTTTCTATCATGCGAATGACACAGTATTTACAGTGTGATATTACATGTGTGTTTTTTATTATGCTGATTTGTTTGCTTAGCCATTTGCTATACCTTGAGAAATCCACAGTGACCTTTTTTCAGTCTGTCCACCAGTCACTTCCACTGCTCACACTGTGCATTCATTCAGCCTAAACAGTTTGGATAGAAAAACAGATTATACCTGTGTGGGTTTTAAGTTTGAAGGAAGGCTTTGGTTTTTCCTATGTGTGTCTAAGCCTGCACATGTATAATCCATCTCTGCAGTTATGGTAACACACGTCGGCAGAATATTGCGTGCCAGAGTTGATATTTCAACATGACAAACTAGATCTTTACCAAGAATTTCATATAAGCAGAAGTGCGAGTTTCACTCTGTGTGTAGCTGCTAAGAGTCTTATTATATGCTGGAGCAGTAAATTACAAGATATCAAGCGTCTCACCTCTCATTTGACTGTTTTATTTACATCCGGTCAGATGTGGCTCAAATGAGACAGGTTGTTCAACCTCAACAACCTTTTGTAATTTCTCAAACAAAGCACAGCTTAAATAATAAAGCAGCAATGAAGACCAGTGACCACACATGTGTGGTCATTGTTGCTGTAGGTCATTACTGTGTGCTGATGAACAAAGAGAATTTTTTTTGCAACAAAAGTAATGCAGTACACCTGTATTCATTTTCTGTCATCAGGGGTTTACATCATGACACGTTGATGAACCGCCTTCAGCACCTCCTGCTGGTGAGAAGTTGAGGCTGCAGTCTGAGATAGGCAGTAGTGGATTTCTCAGGTTGATGTATTTTGGGGCTACAGTCGTCGTAAGTGCTTTTGTGTATGTGGGAGCACAGCGATGCCGGGCTCATGTTGAGCCTCATAGCCATTCCAGCAGCACACACATCTTTAAAAACTGTCTTTGATACCAGTCTGTGAACAACGATGGCCCAACAATATACCTGACAATTACTGCTCAGCAGCAGCAGCAATAAATGTAATCAATACTTTTTTTTGGCTTACTGTACTTGTGTATATGCCCCATGGTGACTTGAGATTTGGATTCTGTTATAATTTTAATGCATAATATGAGCCTAGGGAGTTGTTATGTGTCACGTTGGATAAAGACCTGGTAACGAGAATCTGCTCCGAAACTTCAAAACCCAAGAGGCTCTGTGCAATTAGACAGATAAAAAGTGCAATTACCCTTTTGTTGTTGTTCTGTTCAGTAGTTATGTACTGGTGTTTAATGTCCAGGGTGTCCTCTGGTATAACAGATTATTTCTTCCTTTTGTGTTGTATTTATTTTTAAAAGAAAAATACAATTTATTGATTTAAAAACCCCTTTCATAAGTAATTTTATGCAACTTGCACTCTTTCCCAGGCATAAATGAGAAAACAGTTCGTTTTGCACATAAATTGTAATTTATATCTGCTCTTCCTTCTCACTTTCTTTAATTACTTGTTGAAATTTTGTTGCACAATACGGACACTTAACCACAGCATTCATTTTAACATGTTATGTATTCCCAATTTAAAAACATGGACTATAGATGTACAGTTTGTTAGAGAAAGATGAAGAATATTTTGCGCTTTTCTTAAAACTTTCTACTCATAGGAGCAGGCTCCTTCATGATGAAGACAGAGGATGAAGATGTTCCTCTCAGACAGAAGCGTTTTCATTCTCACTTTATTCTTAGTTTCTCTATCACCATAAATTGATTTCTTCATTTTGTAGTGTTATTGAGCAGGACATTGGCTGAGAAAGAAAAGCACTTTCTCACACTGTTATCCCAGTATTTTAGTTTTTAAGTCTAGATATTTCTGAATATTTCTCTTTGCCCTGTAGCTTAAATTATATCATGTCTGGGAATAGTGTATTTTGCATAAAGCTACATTTGTTTACTACTGACTGGACTTGAACATAAATGACTGTTCCCCTGTCTTATGATATCATTCCACAAGTTTGTCTGTGAATTTACTTTGAAATAGTAACTGTAAAGAATTTGGTAAAAGTACTTATGTTTTTAAGAAAAATATTGATGTGTTTTCAGTTGAATTTCCCATGTTTGAACAAAGTATGTAGAATTAAAAAGAACCAAATAAAAATTACTTTTACTTATAACACTTTATCTTTTTCAGTGTATACTTCTGAATTTAAATGTTTTGTTGTTGTGATGGTAACACAATATTACTATAATATTAATATTACAAATATAAGTTGCACTTGTTTTTTCAGAGTTTTATATTTTATTTAAGGAATATCCGATGTCCTTGGTTTTTCAGATAAAGGAGCAAGTAAAAATTACGCAGAGCAGCTATAAATGAAATCATTTTTATTGACACATACACTCAAGACTATTTTAACTGGTATTCACCCAAAAAAGTGGAGAAAAAAAATTTTTGTTTGAAAACTGGATTTTGGCACATATATATTTGAATATTCAGTTTGCTAGCAATGTACAGTTAAACGCAAAATAGTAATCCCCCTTTATGAAATCAAACAAAACCCTTAACATTTCAATGGAAATTACCATAACCAAATGTGTTTACTATTTAATTGCTTGCAAAAGAACAAAGACGAGATCTCAACTAAGTTTGATTACTTTACCTTATTATTTAAAGTAAAATGAATACCCAATATTTTTATTTATTTATTTTTGTGCCTTCAAAACAATTACGCAATTCAACTTACTCACAATGAACAGGACTCGTGGCATTTGAACCCCTGATAGAGAGGCACTACTCTTAAATTCTTGGTAAGAAGTAATTTCATTGTACCAAAAAGCAAAGAAATCAAGTGTTTAACAGTGTCTAGAATAACTGTATGATGAATCATCGCAAAGCACAAGAAGACAAACTATTAGAGAGGAAAAGAGAGAGGAAGTTTAAAACATGGGGATGAGTTTAGAAGTCTGTCCTTTGGTCTGATGAGCTCTTTTGGCACATGGATGTTGCTTTTGTTTGGCAAAGGAAGGAAGACGCCTTGAGCCCTAAAAGCACAGCACACATAGTTAAACATGTTTCTGGGAGCTTAATGCTGTGGGGATGTTTAGCTGTTTCAGGCACAGAGAATCTAGTTCAGGTGGATGGGATCATGAAGAAAGATTAAGTTGACATTATGAAGACTAATGTAAAGAAATCTGCTGCCAGTCTAGCTTTAGGTCACCGCTGGGTCTTTCAGTGAGACAATGACCCAAAATAAATATCCCAGTTGGTCCCATCCTTTTTGGAATGAACAATTCTCAATCCTGTTGAGAATCTGCAAGATAAATGTCCACACTTGAAAATCATGCATAATTTTGCACTTGTAATTTTAGTTTTTCTTGTCTCAGTTTAGTTAATGCATCACTAAATTGCATCTTATTTAAACTTGGTGGTCATTTCCATGGAAAAGTTGAGGGTTTTGTTTGATTTGGGTTGAAAGGGGGTAATAATTCAGGGTTTAACTTTATGTGGACATGTCAGTAACATCAGCACAACCCCACTGTGCTTGTTGCGAAATATTGAATAGAGACACGATCACCTCGTAAGGACAGTGAGTTTTATATCTTAAACAGCGACACTGTTTGGGATTTTGTCAGGAGACAAGTTATAGTACGGCAGCTTCTTTCCCTCATTCCTCATCTTGATGGAGCGAGTTATCTCTGCCAGCTGCTTCCTGAACTTCTCCATGGCTGCCTTTACTGGCTTCTCTATGAAGTGCTCATCAGGATACATGCCCAGGTACAGCTGCAGAAAGAGAGAGGAGACAGGTCATTCAGCCCAAAGGCACTCTGCAAGGTCAAAATGTACCATTCGTGACAAGTTTACGATTGTTTTAGCTGGTCCTTAAAATATTCTGTACCTCATTTTCTTGATACTGGCTGAGGGCCCAGACGGCTCCTAGGTGCCAGCTGGAGCGCCCGCGATCAGGGAGGCTCTCAATGATCATGTTCACATCGGCCAAGCCCTTCTGCTTGGGCGGAGGCTTCCGCATGGTAGATGGAGCATTGGGGATCCAGGAACACCAATCATACTACAGAGTGTACACAGAAATAGTGTATGCGCATGTGGCCATTTACTCTAACACTGCGCTTAAAGTACTTGTTTTCTGCTTTTTCTCGTCCACATTTCAAATTCAATATTTTTTGTCTTGTAAACACAAATCAACATTGAGGCATACATCTAATCTAATATTGTAATTTATAATAATATATCAATTACAGGAGCATTTTACTGCAGAACTACTTTGGATATTTTATTTTTTACTAATACATCTGTCTGTGCTTTTACTTGAAAGAAGGACTTGGACTTAATATTTTGTTTATTTATTAATACTCGTACTTTGTCATTCTTTTTACTTACCTGAAGTATTTGAATATTTCCTCCACCACTGTTTGCATGTGAGCAAACAAATTTGTTTAACTGAACTGACTGTCTGCTACTCACCTGTCCAAAGTTGACAGCTGCATGCTGTGATGAAGCAGTGAACACGATGGCGGTCAGATACTCTATCAGCTCCTCGCGTGATTTCAGAGATTTAGGAAACTCTATGCATAGATTAGGGGCAGAGAGAACTGACAAAATGAGTTTAAATCTTTTGAAAACACAGTTTCTTTTGCAAGAGCTGCATTGTAAAAGCTCTTTAAGCAATGCATGCAAATATGTGAAATTCAGGAAGGGTATTACAACACTAGAGCTCAGTCAATGACAACATCAGACTCCTGTGGCTTCCTGTCTTCACATTCACAGCACTTATCTATGACTGAATTTGTAATGCTGTCTGTTCTCTAGCATACCTGTCTCCTTCACAAAATTCCACAATAATGAAAAATTGAAGGGTACTGAGCTTTATAATCAAGATTGATTTGTGAGGTGTTGTATTTTCATTGTTCTTGCAATGCTAAAGGAAAAATTACACAGCAGGAAACCTGTAATGTGTACCCACCACAGTGATCAAAGTCTTGCATCCCGAAGCTGCACACGTCTTTAATGAAGGCCTGAATTTCTTCATCTTCCTGCAACCTCTCATCGGTGGTGTAGTAAATACACACCACATCAGACACAAAACTGCCAGAAAGAAAACAGCATAACCCTTTGTAATTCTGTATCTTTCTCACACACACATAGAAATGTTCCCATGACATTTTCTCACCCTTAAACACACAAACTGCTTATCAGTTGTGTTGACTCTAGAATCATTTTTCCCTACCTCTTGGTAGCCTCCCACACCCTGTAGCCGTCATTTCTGTAGAAGTAAGTGGGGATCTCCTCCATATCGTCCATACCGCGGGCTTTGATCATATCAGGGAAGCACAGAGACTTGAAGGTCAGAGACTTCATAGCCTTCTGAACCATCTGGACATGACCACCTCCACCTGTTGCATTTGCCTTTGTTGAGAAGAAACAGTATCTTTATGTTATCCCTGCAACTAATGTATGTTTTTTTAAATGTCTGCATGTGGCCTCTATACACAGCTCTTCTACACAGTCACACACCCACCTTGTCAAAGATGCCACACTCACAAATGAGCTGCTCTCTGGCCTTGGTGTTGATGGCGATGGTAAAACGAATGTGTGGGATAAGAAGCTGGGAGAAGTAACATCAGTCCATGAATAACTCAAACAATCAGCTGATAAGTCAAACAATGCAGGAATCAATGTTTTACCTTATACACAGGATGAACAGCAGGGAGCTGCCTGTACATAGCGATGGCAAACACCTCTGTCATGAGGTGTGTCCTGAGCAAGTGTGTGACAGTCTGGTGGTGCTGGAAGTCTGCTGAACGGACCCAGATCTTTGCCAACAGCCAGTCATACTGACTGTCAGTGGGCAGGAAGATTGGGGTGTCTTCTCCAGGGGTCTGGTCAAGCTGGAAAAGACAGAAGAAGAAAGAAAATTGGATTTATCCTGAAACAAGACTGTTTCCATCATAAAGTAACACCTGCTGTGGCTCAACATCATTGTACCTGTATGGCTATTGGCAGGACCTTGTTCTGAGCATTCTTGTAGAGCAGACAGATTGGAGCTGCCAGGTACTGAAGTGTGCACGGGTCTGTGCTGTTGGCGCTGACGCCTTCTAAGAGCTCGTAGTCCACTATGTAAATATTACCTGCCTGGGGCCAGAACAATACATATCAGCGGGAAGATTAACCAGAGAGATTATGTTGTTTTCAAGGAGGCATAAAATAAGTTAAACAGAAACAGAACATAGTCATGTCTTCAGTACCTCTATTTCCTGCTCCAGAGTCATGTCCCTCTCCAGGCTGACAGAAACCATCTCATGAGTGACAGGAAACTTGTCAGGTAGCTTGGTGCATTTTTTAATTAGTACAGGGTTGCATCCATTCAGGAATTGGTATCCAAACATGAAGTCCTCTTTCCAGTGTTGCATCACATACTCTGTAATGTGTAATGTGTAATATAATATAATATAATATAATATAATATAATATAATATAATATAATATAATATAATATAATATATACCTGAGATTGTGTTTTTGATTCTCAGGAAGATTCTCTCAAAGTCACTGAAGTCACTCCAGGAGGACTGGAACATGTGCATGAACTGGTTCACAAAGAGGTTTTCTATTCTGGAAATGATTGGGTTTAATGGTTTCCATTATCACCACCATCCCCACCACTATCCTCATCATCATCTTTTTC